>BQNB010095995.1:0-25733 GCA_026074375.1 Tanacetum coccineum
ACTAGAATGGCTAAACTAGCTACTATTTATACAAAAACCCTAAACCTTGAGTCTTCATATGCTGTGTTTGTTGTGTTTTCTTTGTAAGAGAGTTCCCAAGTCATTCTTAGCCATTAGATTGCCTTTGTGCCCAAGTTCTTTGATCATACCCGTTGATCTTGTTGTATGTTTCTTCTACCCAATAAGATTATGAGGGATTGCCAGCGTGTCATGAGGTGGGGTGTGATGGGAAAGAGATGGGTTTGGAGTATAGTAAACAGTAACCGAGGTTGGGGGGACGATGATACATGAACAGTGTCCTTTGGCGGGAATGGGTTCATATGTCTGTTTGATTGTGAGCAGGGAATGAGTTTGCTGGATTGGCAAGAGTGGCCCTCCAACTTGTATATTATTATTGCAAGCGCAATACTTGTGTAGATATAAGTTTTAAGGGATTCGCAAGATCATTCCCTAAAGTTGTATATGGGTATTACACCCCTATTCCATTAGGTAACAGGGTTAATCTGTTAAAGGGTTTTGGGTTAACAACAGTTAAGGTGATATTGGGCTTATACTTAGCAGTTTGGGCCATATGAATTAAAAAGGTTAAAAGGGTATTGGGCCGTGTATATAAACAAGGAGTTGGGCCTTTGGTCTTCAATATAACCCTTAATGGGCTGCCCCGGCCCATTAGATGGGTAAAGGTGGCCCATTAAGAATTTCTTCAGTTATGGCTTCGGGTTTGACCTTTGACTTTTGTTGACCTTTTGGCTTTGACTTGACTTTGGCTTCGATTTGACTTTGTCTTTTTACGCTTTTTCATTCCGTGCTCGATTTTGCTTGATTTTTTGTCCTTTTCTCGGATATCCGTTTCCTGCACAATATAAATGAAAACATACAAATACAATGTATTTTTGGTACGTTTTTTTTCATTTAAGTCCGGTTTAAATGGAAAATAGTATGTGTAATTAAGCACATACCAGTTTTTCCCACTGTTTTTTCTTGGGAAGGTTTTTCAAGGAGGCAGATCCAGTTAGTTGTCTATACTATTATGTTGCTACGTCAAGATCATTTTGAGGCCATATGTACCCTTAAGTGGTTCTTTCCTATTTGTGTTATTGTTAGTATATTGTTTAGTTAGGTTTCTTGGGGCATCTCTTAAGTAACTTTTGTAGTTGTTCAACCGTAGCTTGAGGTTAATATGGTATTTCAGCTACATTCCATTGTACTTAACTGTTTTTTTGTGTAATATATTTTACCAGGGAATTCCCCTTTAACCAAAAAAGAACTTGAAATGATTATGTCTTATATTCGGATTGTTGAAAACTAGAATGATGTCAAAGTCAAACAAATCAGAACTGATATTGGAACTATGTTTAGAAATTTTGAACTTGAGAGTTTTGGTGATGAGAAAGGAATTTCTCAAAACTTCTCTTCTCCCTACACACCTGAACAAAATGGTGTGGCTACAAGGAAGAATAGAACTCATTTTTTCACTCTGCCCAATCTTAGGATTCCTCTTCCCAAGTTCTTCTATGAGGTCGTAAATTACTTCAAAGTGCATATTTCCCGTTTCAGTCCATTTGGGCTAGCCAAACTCACGATGTTTGTTGTAATTTGCAAAGCATACGGAGGTGAGCCTAGCGTCGACCTTCTTCAGGACTTCTTGAATTTAGGTACTGCAAGTAACTGGCTAACTCTGTCTAATAGGAGTGATCCCAACGTTCCCAAAGCTGTCACCAAACCGATTACTTTGAACTCCTTCTGGAAGACAACAATCTTAGCAAAAAGTCTTTCAAAGATGTGATCCCCAACATGCTCGAGAGGATCCCCGGTACAACCAGATATCCACCTATCCTGCTAACGTCCGAACCTTCCCAGACCCTATTCTATATCTTGCCGGTCTAAAAACCTCCTAGAAGCATAGCCCTAGAAAATCCATAATTTACTATCGTGGAAGGGATATTTATTCTTCCTATGTATTAGGTTACTTCATCATTTCGGCTAATAATGTACGGTTTTATTTATTTTGTTTTTACAGAGATAGATTTCAAGAGTTTTATGATGGAGGGGGTTGATGGTGAGTTTCACTTTGAACCAAAGGGAGGTGTTGGTGATGAGGAGGGAAGCTCCCCCCTCTACTATGTCTGTCAACAAAGATACTCTTATAATTGATGCGCATCCACTGACTTCCGTTTTGCCTTCTCAGTTTGCTGAGAATACTGCTGATTTGGATGACGCCCCCTCAGAGAAAGATGATGTTATCTTGGTTGACCGCATTGTTGCTAATAAAGCGAAGAACTGGAATGTGGGCACATCTTTGAAAGTTCCTGGGAAGAGAAAATAGGTTGCTGAGTCTTTTTTTTGGGTAAAAGGGAATTCATTTGGGAAAGGAAACCCGTCAAAAAACTCAAAAGGTTCCACCCCAGGCAAGCAAAGCTTCTGGTGATCCTTTTGATCCTTTAGATGTTGATAGTGACCCCGACATCCATAGTAAAATTGTAACCTTTGCCAATTTTCCAAACTCATAATGTTCTATTTAGTCCTTTAGATTATTGACTTTGGCTGTTTCTGTCAGATCAGTTACCATGCTAACGGTAGTCAATCTATAATGTACTTAGTCAATAGTTCACGTTATACCTGAATTATTTCTTTTTGAATGTTTACATCTTTATTTGATCACTTTCCGAGAGATTTATCCCGCAATCAGCTTAAAACGTCAAACAACGCGTCCGACACGACAAATTATTGTCTATACTAAATTAAAACATTTTTCTAGGAATTTAATTCTTTTGATATTTTAAGACTACTAAACTTATTTGTAATACTTACTTAAAAACTTAAACATTCAGGATTACGTTACTTACGAACTAAGCACTTTATCAAATCCCGACAAGAGACAAAAATCAAATAGGATCCCCTCCCTTGGATCTTATGCTCGACCGGCCCCCATGGTAGACAAGATGATACCATTTTAGCAACCATGTCTCCTACAACCTTGTCCATATCTTGCATTTTGAAAAAACTTACACAAACACTAAAAACATACATCAACAAAATCCTCTCTTTCTCTCTTCTCCTTTGTGTCGGATGAACACACACACATACACACATAAAAACAATACATTTTTTTATCTTGTTTCAAGAATATGGAAGCTTAGATACATTCGGGTTTGTTTCTAGTGATCGTTTGGGTAAATAAACAACGTTTGGGTTGTTTGGTTAAGCTTTAATCTCCTCCTAAAACCCTCTTTTGTAAGTCACTATTTCTTAATAATCTTTGTACTTTTGTTAATCTTATGATGCATTAACACTAGTTGTACACTTATTTTTGTAAAATGAAAAGCTAAAAAAAGTTATAGAAATGATAAAAGGGGTGTGTTTGGTTCGTATGAATTGGAAAAGAAACATAAAGAAAGTATCATTGTAAAACTTTTGGTCATAAGTACTTATAGCTTATTTGACTTATTAATAAGCATACGAGTGATTATTTTGGCTTATTTGTGCTCTTCAACAAAAGGGAACTAAAGGAAAGTTGTTTTGGTCATTTAAACTTTCAGTACTATTGCTTATTTCATGGCTTATTTTTGAGACTAAAAAGGATTTGTAGCTTAATGGCTTATTTTTAAGCTCGTTATAGCTTATTTTGTTGACTTACTACTTTTGCTTATTTGACATTGGTATTTGGCTTATTGATATTATTGGGGTTTTCGTTATTTGGACTAATTAGCAAACTCGATATTGGGCCTATTATGAACTAAAAGCTAAGATTAATGATTTTGGACTAACATTGGGCCTTATGGCCCAATAAGTGGAAAACAAGTAAACTTGAACATTAAAACGGGTTTCGATCGAATTAATTAATTTATACTTATATAAGTTTAGGATAATTAAAATAGTCGTTTAAAATGTGTTTTGATAAAACGTAGCGTAAACGTAGGATTTGGTGTTTTGTCGAAAATTGGTTTAAGTGTAAAAAAGTGTTTGGGAATAAGGTTTACGACCTTGGAAAGCGTTTATAAAAAAAGGGTCATGCCGAAATTTTATAAAACTATTATATTTAGAAATATTTTTACAAAAACTTACTTTCTTAAAAATCCAACAAAAAACGAAATAATAAAATATTATTTTTATAATCGACTAAAAGACGAAAAATATATTTTATAATTTTATAAATTATAAAACTCCTATTATTTATTTCGTATATTTAAAACGTGTTAATACTTATAATTTTACTATTTAAACTAGATAACTTGGGATTTACCGGGTAAATTGCCAAAACATATTTTAATTGTTTATTGTCTATTTATTTATTTTTTATTTGCTTTACTTGCCTATTTTTCTATAAATAAGTATAAGTATATAATATCTAATATATACTATGACGTATTCTATTTCGAGTCTAACTTGTCAACCACCACACAACCAATAATACGAAAGACAGTGATATAAAACATTTTTTACTTGCCTATTTTTCTTTAAATAAGAATAAGTATATAATATCTAATATATACTATGACGTATTCTTCTTCGAGTCTAACATGTCAACCACCACACAACCAATAATACGAAAGACAGTGATATAAAACATTTTTTTAAACTCGTATTCATTAATTTCTCCTTCTATTTATTTTGCGTATTTAAAACGTGTTAATACTTATAATTTAAACACTTAATATAATTAACTTGGGGCTTACCGGGTAAATTGTCAAAACATAGTTTAATTGCTTATTGTCTATATATTTACTTTTTATTTGTTTTACTTGCCTAATTTCTTTAAGTAGTATAAGTATATAATATCTAATATGTATATAGTTTGATATAATTTCTTTGAGTCAAACTTGTCAACCACCACACAACCCATAATACTAAAAACAGTGATATAACACACTTTTAAAAACTCATATGCATTGATTTAAATAAACATGATATATATATTTCTGAGTCGGACATTAATTGTTAGGCCGTGACTGGGCGCCGTTGCACGTTGTTGTTTGATCATCTTATATCAGCCGCTATTCATCCTTATTTAAGGTGAGTACTCGTAGCCTCACTTTTAAACTATTTTCCTTGGGGGAAAATGATACTCAAATCTTTTCAAACTGTTTTACTTATGTGCTAAACTGTTTCTACGTTTTTGGATAATGCTATGTGCCTGTAATTACGTATGTGAATGCTGATGTATATGTTCATGCATGCTATTCAGATTTCTTTATAATACTACTTAGCCGACTGTGTAGCTTTAACTGGTAGGCGATAGGTTCGGAAAACTATATGCGCTTGGGCCACTATTGAACGGATGATTGACTGACTTGTTAGGATATGATAGGATTGTTATATTGCTGATGGAATAGTATTTATACTGCTTTCACTCCGCTATTGTATTGCACTGTTATCCCACTTAAATTCTGGCACAACAACTGGGTTTATACTCTAAACCTATGAGCTCACCAACTTTATGTTGGCATTTTCGAGTATCATTTTCAGGTGAAGCTAATGCTCTGTGATGTCAAGTTTAGAAGGCCTTTAGCAGACTTAAGAGTATCCCTTGAGGATCTTTCTTTAGCAAAATGCATTTAGAAATTCATTTATAGTTTTGTATTCGGATTATTTTAGACCTATATTACTCCAAGTGTGGGAGCTGGTTTGTAATACTTTTGACTGTGTGTTGTGATTCGACTAGTCATGGCACAAGTATCCACTTGTTGTCGGAGGACGTCGTAGTACTTTTTATTTATTATGCATTTAGTTTTCTCTACGTTGACACCATGTGTTATAACGATCAATCCCTCCATCACGCCTCGTGTTTCCGCCTTAGATGGGGTGTGATAGACTGGTATCAGAGCTAGGTTATAGAGAACTAGGTGGTTTGGCCTAGACTATAACCTAAGAACCTTCATGTAGCTTGCATAATAGGAACTACGCGTACAGTTTTTCGCATATACTTGTTTATGCACGTAATTATCGTCTATCGTCTTAGATAAGTCAATCACTAGACTATGTAAGCCTGATATTGAGTGTTATTGGGAAAGAATGCATATATAAATATGATGGCCAACGTAATTATAGATGTATCACGATCCACGCGTACTTGGTGATCTTGCTCACTCAAATCAGTGTTGACAACTTAGGCCGCGATTCGATCAATAGTATATTAGGGTTGTCTATATGCGAAATTCCCCTCCTACCTAATGTTACCTGTGTCCTCCCTCGTACAGATAATGCCTTCAATGATGACAACACGCAATGTTGGCCGACGAACTGCTGCATCACGGGGTGGAAGGACAGGTGGACATATTAGAAGAGGAGGTGGAAGAACTGGAGAGCAAACAAGCAGAGGTGATGGATGAACTGGCGATCAAGGTGGCTGAGGAGGTGGCCGAGGTAACGAATCGAATGGAGGCGTCGACGAAGTCCCCTACTTTTCCCCTGTCATCGCTCAGCAATTACAAGACCTACTTCCTACTATCATCACTCAAGTAGGGGATCACATCAGCAATCAAAGGATCAACGGAAGTCAAAACGACAACGCCGCCGACGATAGCATCCATGAAGATGTTAGGAATGTTAACATGAGCAATGGTCAGAATGGGTGTTCATATAAGGAGTTCGTGGCATGCAGACCAAAGGAATTTAATGGTAAGGGTGGTGCGATAGCTTACACCCGCTGGGTTGAGAAAATGGAAGCAGTACAAGATATCAGTGGTTGTGGAGACCACTAGAAGGTCAAGTATTCTGCTGGTTTGCTAATCGGTAAGGCACTAACATGGTGGAACTCCTAGGTCCAAACTAGAGATCGGGAAGCCACAGTTGGTATGACCTGGGAATATTTTAAGGCATTGATAAAAGAAGAGTACTGCCCAAGCAACGAAATACATAAGTTGGAAACGGAGTTCTAGAGTCACATGGTTGGAGTTGGGCATGCAGCATACACTGACCGATTTTATGAGCTTTCTAGGCTAGTCCTTTACTTGGTTACCCCTGAGACCAATAAGATAGAAAGGTACATATATGGCCTTGCTCCACAAATCCGTAAGATGGTGGCAGCAACTGAACCACCTACAATCTAGAATGCCATTCTAAAAGCTAGGGTGTTAACTGATGAGGCAGTTAGGAATGGATCTTTGAAGAAGAGTGGTGGGAAAAGAGGAGATGGCAGAGATCCGAGTAAGGAAGGGAATGTTAAGGGTGATAATAAGAGAACTAGGACTAGGAAAGTATTTGCCACAATCACCAACCCTGTTAAGAAGGAGTACACGGGTTCGGCACCCAAATGTACAAACTTCCCTTTTCTCCATTACCCCTAGATGCCTTGTAGTATGTGTACGATTCGCAATCGCGTAGGACACTTTGCCAAGGATTGTAGGGCGAGGCCCAAGATGGTAACTCCACTGAATGCTAGAAACCCGACAACAGCTCGTGGGGCGTGTTATGAGTGTGGTGGTACTGATCACTATAAGTCAGCATGCCCTAGGTTGAACCGAGCACCAGGACAAGGAGGAAATCGTCCAAATCAAGCTTTGGCTATTGAGGGAGGTCAAGGTCGTGGAAACAATGGAAATTCGACAACTGGAAGAGCATTTGTGATGGGAGTAGATGTAACACCCCCATTTTTACAATATAGCAGCGGAAGATAATCTGGGGTATTACTTCATGGATACAACAATCATAATCATAGAAAACAACTTTAAAAGAGACGTTGTTGGAAAAATTTAGTTATCATTCATTATAATAAGAGTTTTTACAAAATGCAGGTCCCAAAATCTAAAACATCATGTTTGAATGATAACAGTTCAACCATCTTTGAGTCCATGCCACTCCGTGTCGTAACTTGCTTAATTACCTGAGATAAACATGCTAAAAAGTCAACACAAAGGTTGAGTGAAATTCATAGGTTTGATAAACAGTTTGAATATAAGTCATAGTGTAATAATTGTACAAACACAATTATTATGAAAATGTTATTGTTATGATCTTGGGTCATGTTTTTATATACCCGTTATTTTTAATAATTGCAACAAATACAATTATTATAGTAATTATGTATTACTGCGTTATTGTCTTGTTTGGTCTGTCTGGTCTTGTCTGGTATAGTATAGTCTGGTCTAAGCTCATGGCACACAAACTGACTAGTGTATATATATACCCAAAATGATGTGATATATATATAAAGAGATAATGGCCCTCGGTGTAGGTAATTGCCATATACCTATGAAATTCAAATATAGTGTGTTTGGTTACCTATCCGGCTAACACAAACAGGATTCGTCAATCCCGATAGATCTATCCACAATATTTGCGTTCACCCGAAAGTGATTAATGGTCCATGATAATGAGGGACTTTTGGCATAAAGTAACTTAGACAGTAGCTGTAATAGTGTATCAGGATAGCATATAACTTGTAAAAACACTTGTATTCCTGGTTTAAGCATGTATAAGTCTTTGAAAAGTAATCACATTGTTATAAGATAAACGAGTATGTAAAAGAGTTTGTAACAAGCATGTATCCCCCTCGCGGGTTTATAAAACATGTAAAATAAGTAAAGGCGAGGTTATGAACTTCACCTGGTAGGTAGATGTAATAAATATTCTGAAATGAAAGCTGACGACCTTATCACAATCTTAACCAGGGAATGTTGATATAATAAAATGATAGTAAATAGCCACGTCACGCAACCTGAGTAAATATGTTGAGTCTTAGGAAGATTGTATTCTAGAACTTTAGTCTTAGGAGTTATGAGTTTGATTGAAGAGTTTGGAATTATTGTATCACCGTTCGGGCCATCATAATTCAGAAGTCATTCAGTAAACGTTTGAGGAGCTAGGGCACTTTAAATCGTAAACCCAACAACTCAGTCAGAACGAAATACCAAGATGAAACTCCTTAATATGAAGCTCCCTAGTATTGTGATACAATATAATCGGTTTTAAGCGTTTTAATCAATATTTGGAAATGTTAAGCACTTGAAGCGTTAATTAAAGTTATGTATGGTAAGGTTTTAAATATGATTTTACACTTTTTCAAAATGTTACATTTTAGACCCTGGGTTTGGAAAATTGCAATTAGGCCCTTGGAGTTTGCACTTTTACGACTTTGGTCCCTCAACTTTAAAAGATATACCAGGTAAACCTTGGACTTTGAAAAGGGACATAATAGACCCCTATAGTTATAACTTTGATAAAATGACATATTCAGCCCCTTTAGTTATAAGTTTTAGAAAGTTACGATATATACCCCTTGCATGGATTATAATTACAAAACATGTCCAAATTGTCATGCAAGCTTATTTTAACATTTCATTAGACATTTATAAGTTATAATAAACTAAAATATGAAGTTTTAACGTAACGCAAGTTTAAAATAACGATTCGTTAGGCTAGGAAGCAAAACGGGTCAAATTAGGGTTTCAAAACGTAAACGCGCGGGTTTTAAGTTCAAATTCCTTCATTAATCAATAAAGTGGTTATTTTAACATTAGTTAAGCATGCTAGGATAGATTATAACAATATTTAATCATTATAACATTTAGTTTTAAGAAAAACGCGAAATTAGGGTTTCGGGTGTACGGTTTTGGATCAAAATGGAAAATGAGCATGAATTGAGTTATGAAACTTTAACAAGAGTATATTTAGGATCATATGAACATTATAAGGGTGTAGGAGCAGAAGTAGAACATTCAAAACCTGGGTTTGAGCTTCAAGGAGCAAAAATGGTGGAAACGGGTCATTTCGGGTAGTATTTCCACTCGTACGCCTTGTATCTTTACTCCGGGGCTTCAATTCTTCAGGGCTTCACTTCTTGAACTTCTTTTATGATCCTAGGATCATATGGGAGCAAAGGATTGCTGCCTTATGGGTTTGAGAAAGAAGAGATGTGGTGCGAGTTGTAATGAACAACCAAGGACCCTATTTATACTAAAATGGAGGCATGGTGACTAAGATAGCTTCATGATCTGGTCTTGGACGTGTGGAGCAGCTAGGGGGTGATGTGTTGAAGCTACATGATGAGTCTTGAGGTCTAGAAGTGCTAGGATTGCAAGGTGGAAGGTTTTTAGGGGTGTTTGGGTGTTCGCGGTTGATTGGAGCAAAAACAAGGCCATGTGCTTCTCAAATTTGACCAAGGATTGGTCTAAGTAGGTGCATAAGCTGCTTGAAGGTTTCTAGAAGAGTTCTTAGGTGGTCATTTGCACATGGTAGCAATTTAGAGGGGTTAAAATGGTCATAGAAGCAAACCGGGTCTATTTTGGGTTCGACGGGTTCTTCAAAGGTTTTAACAAGGTACATTGTGTTATAAATGATTAAGGAATGATGAAATAGGTTGTTAAGGTCTGGGATTAAAGTAATTAGCAAAGATTAGCAATTCGTTTGGGTTAAAACGGATTAGAATTGAAGAAATGGGAGTACGGGTTCAACTAGGGCTCGTTTAGGGTTTTCTTGACTTTCTTGGCTTATATTTTGCATACTCTTGATTAGGAATGATGGAATACAAATCCTAGGGCTTATATAAAGTATTATCAATGAAGTTTGGTCGTTGGTTTAAGTTAAAATGGGTTGAAATTGAGAAAACGGGTCAAAGTCACAATTAGGGCACAATTAGGGTTTTCTGGATTCATTTCTTGTATAATTGAAGTAGAATGATGAAATGATAATGGATTATGATTGAGAATGTTGTAATTTATGTTATTATAACTTATTTGAGTATTGGTTTAGGTTTACAATGGATAAAAACGAAGAAACGGGTCATAGTGTAGTATTTAGCTCGGGTTAGGGTTTCTGAGTTTTGTATTAGGGTTGTGAGTGTAAAAATGTGTATGAAAGTTTATGAATAGAATATTTAGGGTTTACACCTTGTAAAATGAGTGTAGTAACTTGCTTAAGTGGTGGTGAAGAAATTAGAATGAAAACGGAGGTAAAACGGCTATTTTAGAGATCATGCTTAATGACTTGTACATTGAGCTTTTAGAGATTTGTACTTTGACTTGAAGAGATTTTATATTTCAAATGAGATATCATATTACTTGTACATATGCTTTAGTAGCTTGTGCATTCACTTTAGGGGTTAACCCTTCCATGAGATTAGGGTTTGGAGGTATATGAGCCCGTTTTGATATAACGTTGCGAATGATACATTATAGGAATAATGTACTTTGTAATAAGGATATGATGATATTGACTTGACATATTGTGATGTTTGCTTGACATATATGAAGACAGGATGGCCATAGATAGGTTGCGTAAGCTCGTTTACTTTAGTTATACAAGTTATCTTGCTTAATGAGATATTGACAATGCAAGTAATATAATAAAGCGAAAAATTTCCCCGTACAATTGTGATAATAGTAAAATAGGTTTTGCATTTGATGAAAATTCTTGGGTTGTTATATATGTAAATTTTTCTTCCTGCGGAATATGCCACCGAAAATCAATTTAAATTGATTACCGTATTTCATTTTCGATTAAACAAGGGAACATCATTTTCGGTATAATACATTTTCAATTAAATCAATTTGGACCCGATAGACAACAATTCTATTTTCACGGTTTCTTTTTAACTTATTAAAATCCCGTGAAAGTCTCAATTCTTTTCATGGTTTAATCAAGACTTGTAAAATCCCGTGACCTAGAATTTGATTCTCATAACCTCAACACCAATCACTTTACCTACTTAAGATCCTACAAATCATTTTCACTTCACAATTCACGGTAAAATAGAAACAAAAGATACTTTATCTTCGTGTTCAAATTCTGAAGAACAACAAATGCAACAAATATAAGACAAAGTAAAAAAAGCATTGCATAATATCTTTTCGACTACTTCATTTACACCTTAAGATTCTTTCAAACAACGACTTAAAAGGAACTCGAACCGAGTGTGGATACAAACGGGTATTTGCAAAACTCTTTCATCAAGATGTTTAGATTTTCACGGGCACAATGTTCCTAAACATGGATTCAAACTAGAAAGCAACTTAACAAAGACAATTTTCAAGAAATTAGATCCATTGCTGCTTTTAGTGTACTCGAGACACCAGTTTAAAAGTTCATCAAGTCACGGATTTCTTTGGATGATGAAGATGGTATAATGACACTGATGTTGTCGTTATTGTTTAGGTAATTTTAAGTTATCAAGTTTTACATTTATATTTTGCCGACTTTACCTAAAAACGACACTTTAACGGGAAGTGTACCTGATCGGATGTAGCTTCGTTGATAAGTAAGGTGTCGATCACTAAGAGCGAAAGCGTTAATCTATAGTTCTATCAAAATATTTTGGGTTAACCTATACTTAGTTATTTTAAACTATAAAAAATTCTCCGTACAATTGTGATAATAGTAAAATAGGTTGATGAAAATTCTTAGGTTGTTATACAATTGCCTCGGTCTATAGAAATAAAGGAGCTTGTGCAAAAATTAACATTGTACGAGCGGCTTCAACAAGCGTACGATTTTGCCTTTCAACAACACCATTTTTTGTGGAGTTCGCGCAACTGATGTTTTATGAGAGATGCCAACCTATTCATAGTAGTCTCATAGGGTTTGATTAACAAACTCAGTTCCATTATCTGTACGAATGTTCCTGACAGTTGCATTTAATCTAACTTGTATCATTTTCAGAAACTTGTTTATAAAATCAGGAGCTTCATCCTTTGATGCTAAAAACTTCACCCATGTGAACCAAGAGTAATCATTCACAATGACTGATAAGTGTAAAATACACATATCCATTTATGCTTAAAATAACCCAATTAAGCCCAAAACAGACCAAAAATGGCAACAATATGCTTGTATTTGTGATTTGTGTGTGCAGGTACGGATATATCAGAAATCACAAGAAAGCCATCAAAAACAGGCAAACACGGACACGAGAACGGAAGAGTGTACAAAAGCCGGAAGCCAAAGCCAGAAAAAGTCAAATCTACAGTCAAACACCAGTCAATCTTGGTCAACAAAAGTCAACAAGACCCAAAGTGTTTCAAAATAATCCCTCAACTTTCAGAAAAGTCCAAAAATAGTCCCTAAACCCTTATTGGGCCTAAAAACCCTACTCGGATACCATTTAAACCAAAAGCCCAATCCAAAATCCCAACTAACTAGTCCATTTACCTTTTTATAAACCACAGGGACTAATCTTGCAATTTCTCAAAATCGTTTTATACTATACCTTGAGACAACAAAAGAGAGGGACTGAATTTGTCAAGTGGCCAAAGTTTAAAAATAAGTTACCCGTTTTCAGTTGTAAAAAGGCGCGAAGACCTATTTACTGTTCATCGTCACTACAAATTCACTAGCCAGGGTAAAATAGAGGGCAAATGGAAATTGAGGGGCAAGTAAGTCTATTCATGAGCTCCTAAACAAGATGGAAGGGAGAGATTAGTAAAATCAAGAGATCTAAGCACCTCACTCAAGCACATAGCCACGTCATCAATGGAGAAGCACACATGGAATGTGGGTTTTGTACTATTTCTACTCAGAGAAGAAGCACAAGTGAGCCTCACATGGATTGCCAGCTTGGCAATCCGTGTGAGGTCACTTAGTGATCCAACGGCCAAAAACAAAGATCTAATGATTAGAGATGATCAAAGGTGGATGATTGATGGAAGCTATTTTTAGGCCTAGAACCTTCTCTCAGCACTTATAAAAAGGCTCTCACCTCACACACACAGATGTCGTCTTTTTTCTTTTCTAGCCTTTTCACCTAGTGTAGCCTTAGATTAATACTTATTGTAATTTTCATTTTAAATCAGTTGTAATTGTCTTTTATCTAATGTAATCAAAGTTTTAGTTAATGAAAACTTAGTGTTGCTTTTAATTTCTCTTAAATCTCTCTTTAATCAAAAGCTCTCAATAAGCCAAACTGTCTCATAAGCTCAATTCAGCTCTCAAGAGTCTATAAGCTCTTGATTTGAGCTTAATTAGCCTTAATCATACTTATAAACTTAAGAATCAGCTTAAAATCTATATATTACCTTTTCTTAAGAAGTGGAAAGCTTAAGGAAGGGGAGTTACCAATGGATGGACTCCCAAGGATTTATACTAGCTTATTCACATGAATAAGCTATAGCTTGTAGCTGTTATCTTAGTATTAGCTTCTGTTTAGCTGAAGTTTAAAGTAAGTTTCCTTTTAAATTCCTTGTCTCTTTACTTATTTAGCTTAAATTGCTTATTAGAGTAATACGGCTTATTTGCTAATTCTACTAGCTTATTAGTGCTTAATTCTCTCTACTTGTGCTTATTAATCATTAATCTTAATCTATGTTTAGCCTTATCATAATAGATCTTAGTTTTTCATAGTTTGTCTTAATAAACCATAAAAACCAAAAATAGATAGCATAGTATTTAGATCTTGAAATTCTAGCTTATTCAGTGGCTGATTTATGTTTATTAAGGTAGTTATAAGCTTATTATTATCTGGTAATAAGTACTTGTTAGGTAGATTTCAATTTCATAAGCTCAAATCCATTTCAGTCATTTCTAAAGGGGTGTTTGGTTTAACCCATTTTGACCACTAAAAGTCAAAGATTATTGGTAATATTTTTAGGACAGCTTAAAGATGATTATTGATTAAATTTTGAGAAAGTTTTGATGGTTTGTTTAAGCTACAATTCATTTTGAGTCTTATTGAATGCATCCCTGCACCAGGGGAGATTTCTCCTTAAGTTTTGTTTGTTAAAAAATTGAACCAAGCCTTTCATGCTTGGTTTGCACTTGTAGTTAGCTCAAACACACTCAATAGGAGTGTGTTGTGTAGGTATACCCTTAAGGTAACCTGCACATTGGTTTTGTGGCTTTGCCATTTGAACCAGCAGTACTAACAGCAGTTAGTACTGTTGGTTTTTCTCTTTGCCATTTAAGATAGTTTAAGTAGTTTTTAAGTTTTCAAATTCAAGTAGGTAGTAGTTTTAATATAGTTTATTATAGATTAAGTATTGTTTTTCATTTTCTAGCTTATTCATTAAGGTAAATTAGCTTTTAAAAGTTCATATAATCTCTAAAAACCAAAAAACAGTTGTAACTTAGATTAGCTTTTAATTTTAGAAACTTAGCTTATAGTAGCTGTTTTAATGATTTGAATTCATTGCTTAGTAGTGGATTGTTTAGTTCTCATAAGCTCATCTTCTGTTTTGGCTTCTTAAGTATTTTAGCTTTTCTTAATTTTAAGCTTATTAAGTAAAAACCTGAGTTTAATAGTTTTCCTTCAATTTCAGTTAGCTTAATGGGGTTCTAGCTTAGATTACTTTTCATTCCTAGATAGTAGGCATCATAAGCTTCATAAGTCATTTCTCAGTTTTAAATTTGAGCTTATATTGAGGGTTGTACAAGCTTTTAAGTGTCAAAAAGATTTTCTAGCTCAAAAGCTTAGCTACTGATTCAGCAGCTTTCATAAGCTCTTTTTGAGCTTAAAATTGATTTTCAGCTTAAGTTGTCTTCACAAAAAGTGCTCAAGAATAAGTCCTCTTTAAGTCCCAATAATTAGTTTTCATAAAAAGCAAAAAAATAAAAAGTGCAAAAAGTTGGGGTTTGCCTGCCTCGAACCCACGACCTCTATCTTATATGCCATACGTGTTAACAAGTGTGCTACAATAGCTCATCCATCATTGTTTCCTTTCATTAAATACTTATACACGTTTTAATTTCCCTTTTCATTTATAAGCCGTAGCCTAATAAGCCATTTTCACAGCTTATATGATAAGCTGAGTTGAATCTTATAATTTTCTATTAATCTTTGTTACATTTTAGATTTTTTCTGAATTTTTCGTAATTTTCCATCAATTATTTTATTTTTAATAGTTTTTCGAAAGTTAAAATCTTAAAAAAATCAATAAAAAATAGAAAAAAAGTTTTATAAAAATTCAAAAAATAGTTTTTAGTTTTATAAAAAATAGCTTTAGGTTTACATTCAGTTAAATCATTTTTACACTTTTAAGATCTTAATTTTCATTTTTGAGCTTTTATTTTTAATTTTAAAAATAGGATTTTAATTTTAAAAATAGTTAAAAATAGTTTTCTAAGTTTTTATGATATTTTAGACTTTTCTAAGTTTAAAAATCATTTTTTCTAAATTTTGTTTTACTTACTTCGCTATTTTTTAAGATTTAAATTAGATTAAATTTAGTTTTTAATTCATATAAATTCAAAATAATTCAAAATGTTTGTCTTTGTCCTAAAATTTCTTTTGTCATCTTAGGTTTATAAATTTTGTTTTCTTGTTAAGAGTTAAATTTAGTTTACTTGCTTAATTGTCGCGTTTTATTTGTTTCCCGTTATTTGTTAAGTGCTTTAATTGTTTTTAATTGCTTGTTTTTTAATTAGTAGTTATAGAAAACCCAATCAATCTTCAAACCCATTCAAATCAGCATCCAATATTCAACGAGTTTCAACTTTCTCAACATCGTTTGGAAAACGATCCGGGAAATCATACTTTCCGTAAAAACATTCGATATTGTTATATATTACATATATATTTAAAAGAGTGAAAAGTTCCTTAGGGTAAATTTTTCTTATTGACGTCTTGTGAGAATTATTTTATATATTAGTTTTGGATTAATCCGGTCATCAACCTTTCTTTGGCTTGCAAAACTGTCAAGGTAAGAGAAGGTTCAGAAGCATTCCTCTGCTAAAAAACAAAACCTGACAGCAAAGCCACAGCTTCTTCAGGTTCCAAATCATCCAATTGATTCTCAAATAAGCATTCAGTGCATACAATTCTCTTCCTCAATTATCTCACAAGCAACACGACTTTTAATCTGGAACCCAAAATCACGGAAGTAGTTATCCGTTATTTATTGGATTTTTGTTTCAAAACTTCGTATTTATCATATTTATTTTCCAAATATATTGATATCTATAGGTAAAAATAGAGTGAACTTATAAATGGAGACATTTTACCCATAAACAGTAGAGTGTATCTTCCTCCACTGAATATAAGAAAAATACATTAAATTGGCTCATTCATCAAAAAAACGCATTCAGAACCAAATCATAATGCTTATTAAACAATTAAAAATCGAGTCTTAAAATTAATATAATTATTCAAGAACATAATAAAAATAGAAAAACGAACCAGTTTGCATAACATTTGTATCTTTGACTTTTGGTTTATGATGTAGAACAACACAATGATTGATTTAATCAACATTTGGAAAATTGTTATGTAGTGATAATTGAATTTTTTTCGTGATGATTAAATACTATTTCGTGTTAATCAACATATTCGTGTTAATTGATTATTTTATGGTTAATGATTAGGGTAGCTTGTTTTATGAGATATTTGATTTGGGTAATCAAAATCTTTCGTGATAATTGAATAGATTACACGATGAAAGGATTTGGGGAGGTTTTGGGGGTTAGGGATTTCATTAGTATTGATTGAGGGAGGATATGTTTGATAGGGTATGTTGAAAAGTTGGTTGATTATGGATAGTTGGATGATAGGAAATGCCAGGTGTCATTTTCTAGGACTTTTGGGAGGAGATCAAGCTTAAGGCAAGCTTGTATTATATCGGGGTTAAGTTATTTTTTTTATATATATTCTATACTATTATATATATATATATATATATATGATATTGTTTCCTTTTTCACACTTGGAATTTTTAGCATTTGCCTTTTTCGTTCCTAATTGTGGGGTAGCACCCGATATTTTTGAACATTAGAGGCAATGCCAGTTCTAAAGTGTGGTGGGATTTCTATCGATATGATCTTACATGTGCTTCGTCGGTACCCACGCAACTCCATTTTTGACCCTTATATTGTTTTTATTTGTAAAAGAAGCTGTATATTATATATTCTATATATATAGTATATAATTATTATAGATACATATATATAACAAGAGAGATTTTGACTTGACCGAGTATTGCACTCTAGCTTTCCCCTTAACTTTTGAGACTAAGCGTTTGTAAGACTTCAAATTTTTGCAAAGAACGAAAAATGATAGAGTTGAATATAAGTTAGATGCTAAGCGTAGAGTAGTTGGATCTCTGTAGAGCTCATATAGGTTAATTGTGGCTTTTTTCTCCCATAACGTAATTACATTTATATGATGTCTGCATCTGTTGCATTATCATACACTTGGGAAATCTTATGGTCCTATAATATACGCTTTATCAAACCTATGAATTCACCAACATTATTGTTAATGTTTTAAAGCAATGTTTTTCAGGAGGTCAATAAGCACGAGATGCAAGGGATACATTGGTGGTTTTGATTTGGATATCATGCATTAAAGATTTTGTCGCATTACATTTTGTATATCTGTCATGGGCTAGAAATCTTTGTAATTTAAACAAGTGAACAAGTGAAGCTTCGGGCTTATGTAATAAATACTTTGTTAAATCCAATGTATCGGTTTTAAATGACTTTTTGGTCATTCTATATATATCTTGTGTTATTGATCTATGAAGTAACACGCCCCGGACCCTTATTCCGCTGCGACCCAATTTGGGGGTGTTACAACACCTCTAGCAGCTTGTCTAGGATTCTTCAAGCTCTTCACCACATCCGATATGATATTCTTTGGACACTCATCCAGAACGTGACCAAATACCTTGCAACTCGAACACCTGGGAGGTTTCCACTCATAATCAACACGTATAGTACACATATAGAACCCCTCATTAACAAGTTTGGGCATAACTTGACATACCCCATTCAACTCCACATCTGCTCGAAGCTCAATCATTGCTCTAGCATAACTTGACATACCTCATGATTGTATGCACATGTCAGATGTATAGAAGTCAAGCATTAATAGAGTAACAGTTTAGTAGCAATGACACTCAAACCATCCTCACTAAACGCCGTCATAGGAACACTATGAAATTTAACTCATACCGGAACATTACCAACATATTCTTTTAATACGTTCACATCTAGAACCCACTTTTTCAGAATAAATGGATTATTACGAATGAACCAAGGGTCATTCTCAAGCATTGCATCCATTCCATCCTTAGAGCTAAACTTGAAGAACAATAAACCGTTAGACGAGTTCAGCATTGATTTGACGAAACCAAATTTACTCAAAGTATTTCTAACATAGTTATCAACAACAGGGTAAGGTACCTGTTTCTCCAAAAAGAAACCATAGATAATATTAGCAAAACTTTCACTAATAGCTCGAATAGATTCCACCGAGATAGCTACATCAGTCTCGTTCCCCGCCGATGCGACTAAAGTGTAGAAATTTACACTTTTCCTACTTGTTTCACTGGTAACTAAGCATAAGAAGTAGGCCCCGATAACATCAGACTATAATTACTAGGAGTACCAGGAAAATCAGTAACATTACTTGTATCATCACCTTCGTTCGGAGCAGCAATATAACTAATCGGTGTCGAACACTGTGCTACATTCCCTTCCTGCATGCCATCGTTATTCATAGTCACCTTCTTAACTGTATGACCACCTAAGCTACTCAACCCCGGCTATTCGATAGCAGATGGTACACAAACAACCTTGGTTTCATCATTAGCCGAGGCTTGATTCTATTCCTTTACACCTTTCCCACCCCCACTCCCCTTTTGACTCAAAAAATCATGTTCCATACCCAACACATACACACCACCTCAATTACCAGTAACAAACACTACAATCAACCACGAACCACCAGTATGAAGAAGCTAAATAAGAAAAAACCCTAAACCAAATTAGGGTTTTAAGTATTGAATACCAAGTCCAAAACTATACCTCAACAATAGCAGAACATTTATATAAAACAAGTAGCTAACCGATTCGTGAATGAGCAAAACAAAATGATCAGATATATAGATGAACCAATCCCGATCAACAAACCTCAAACGAAAAACAAAACCTAAAACAATATAGGATCGATATCGGTAATAATCCCACGGATTGTTAGCTGAAGATCAAAGATTAAATAAGAATCAGTAATTGGTTTGGGTATAGAAAGAGATGATTGAATCATTTTTTCAGGGTTACTGGTCGTCTAATGTCACACCCCCAAATGGGGTCTGGACGGAAACACGTGTCCAGGGGCGTGATGTCATAATATACATCACACAAGATCAAGTAAACGACCACTATATGGACGTTTGATAAAACATAACTCGTTGCTTTGATTAAAAACGAAATAAGTCTTACAATATTCTTAACATAATTGAAATAGTTTTGGCGGAAGCTTAAGACAAATGCAGCGGAACCATAACATGTTTTTAAGACAACGAGTATTGAAAATTTTAAAGAATAAAGATAAATATTCTTAAAAGACACTCGACAATGCATGTAACATCAATTAGCACCTCACGAATAATCCAACTAAGCACCTGAGAAAACATGCTTAAAACAGTCAATATAAAGTTGGTGAATTCATAGGTTTGAATTTAGTATTAAAAGTGGACCACAAGTTCACAGCACGCATGTGACAGTTATAACAGATACAACTTCACATAAAAAGTATTTACTGTTGCGCTAAGCTCATGACACCGAGGCTCAATTCAAAGAAGCATATTATATGCCAATCAAGAAATTAACTGCCCTAGAGGTATATGACCAAGATCACCTAGTGAAATCCGATATGGTATATATCCGTTTGTTCGTGTCTCCCGAATCTAGTAAGCGCTACTTACCCGGATAGGAATAATTAGTCCCAATAGATCTATTTACAACATTCGCGCTCACTTAACCAGTACGGTCGGTTAAGAAATTAACGGTTCATGATAGTTCGGGCATTAGTGGTCTATTCGCAACTTAGGCAACACGTAATCAGGAAAAGGTAACGTAAAGTAACTGTGTCCATAGTTTAAAAACAAGCAATGTTCTCACCCCAAAGTAGTAAAGTAGAAATAGTAAAACGTGGGGCTATGAACTCACCTTTAGCAAATGGTGAGATAAATATCAATGAAGAGATATAATGCCAAGAGGTCCTACTTGCGACCTAAATCAATGACGCGTCTTAGAAAGACGGAAAGTATACGAAACTTGTACGAATCATTTATAAGAGAAAAATTCATCCATGAGTGTTTGTGCTTTGTCCCTTCTCGGGGAGAAACCTTACACAACGTTGCTTACACTTTATTCGATACTAAGCTAAATACCGAGTCCTAATCGTCGGGAGAACCAACCCATGTGCTTACAACTTTATCTAGTACCAAAGATTGATACCGGGTTCTTACACAATGGTTAGATCCAACCCAACTACCCCCGTTATGTTTTATGGCGCTACATAACAAACCTTGTGGTTTTATGGCACAAACAATTAAACATCTAGTCCTTAATCAAATGATACAAGATAAGTGATGTGATTACAATGATGATCCAGACAATGTGTCTTATGGATATGAATGACTAATCTATTGATTCCATTGATGGTAATGCCTTTCAAATGGATGTATATGATGGAGATCTCTTAATCTTTGTTAGTCTTTATATGGATATGCTTGGTGGTGGATGGAAATGGCAAGATCTCTAAGGCTTGCTTTGGTGGATCATCATAGTAGTATCCTTACAACAAAATGAATGTTAGAGCATTATGATCATATGCAAATGAGGGTGTTTAAAGGGTGTTGCTACTGATCTAAGAGAAGGAAAAATGCAGAGAGAAAAGTGTGTGAAAAGGTGTATGAAATGGTAAGATTTGGCTTGCTATTTATAGGCAAAAAATCCACTGTAGCCCGGTTCCACCGGTGCTATAGAAGAAGGGTACCGGCAGCCAAAACAAGGGCACCGGCCTACAGTAATACAATCTAAGTTTTGATTTGCAAAATCTTGAAATATCTTATGTAATCTTTGAGAGATTTTTTCCAGATTTAGATGATGTAATGCATGATGTAAAAAATCATTTTCTATTCTATTTTCCTAAAGTAAAAAAATAACATGTATATTTAAAGTATAAGTAAACTTTTGTAAAGTAAAATGTCTAGTTGAGTTCTTGTCAAAATAAAGTTTACTTGTTTAAATAAACTTGTGTTGTAACATACGAGGATTCGAGACGTCGAGAGTTGTTGATGTATGTTGAGATAAAATATCATGACGAGTAACTTGTACATTTTAAGTTATGTATTACAAGTTACATGTTTGTCATTATCAAAACAAAAGAGAGTGTGTAGATTAAATATCGTAATATTTGCATTAACAATCTCCCCATTTTTGATGATGACAAACAAATGTGTAAACGTAATATATCGTAAGATGTAAAGTTACTTGTATCCGCTTACTACCTTTACATTACCTTCTTCGTTTACATTCTTCTCCCCCTTTTGTCAAAGCAAAAAGGGTGTGTCCTTGGAGTTTAACTTCATTCATCCCAAAAAGACGAGCTTGCATCATCCATAGTCAAGTTTATTTGCCTACTCCAATCCTTTATGATTGTTGAATCCTCTAGGTTATTTTCCTTGGTTTATAGCAGATTCTTTTAAGTTTAACCTACAACATGGTTAGTTCTGTGCAAAAAAAATTATGAAAACTATATGATGAAGAAAATGACATCTTCGCAAAGGATTGTAGAAGAGTAAGAATGATGATGAATGCGTGCATGCTCCCCCTTGACGAGTGCTCCCCTAGATTGAGGCGTCAAGATATGATGAAAAATAATATGTACTCTTGAATGAAGTAAGAAGAAGAATCAAGATCAAGACACTTTTGAGGCGTGCTTAAAACTTTCGCGTAGAAAAAGATGCTAGAGAGAGAGAGAGATTTGTTGATTAGAGAGAAGATTAGATGAGAAAGATGTGTCAAAACATGAGAAATGGCTTTAAATGCTCGACGAAAGCTCCCCCTTGCTTGAGGGTGTCAAGTATGATCCTACAAAACAAAAATTAGTGCAATAACAGGTTTTGTCCTTAGACAAATATGTCATATACAACAAAATGTATAGACGACTTAATATGACGAATGCTCCCCCTTGCT
Source organism: Tanacetum coccineum (assembly GCA_026074375.1). NCBI lineage: Eukaryota > Viridiplantae > Streptophyta > Magnoliopsida > Asterales > Asteraceae > Tanacetum > Tanacetum coccineum. The sequence continues at coordinate 22,846 of BQNB010095995.1, forward strand.
CGAGGGCGTCAAGATGATCCTACAAAAAGGAAAAAGAATGATGCAAACTTCATCCTTGGATGAGTAAGCCATAGACCACAAGGTGTATATGCTTGAACCTAAAAAGAGATGATATGAGAAGGAAAATTTCATCCGTAGACAAGAATGCCGAACATACTAAAGGTAGTAAGGGTGTGTTTGAGAATGAGATGCATTTCATTACAAAATTCACTTGGCTTTTGACAAAAGAGGCTTACGAGTTTCAAGATATGTGAGAAGATAAGTTCGATGGGGTCCGAGATTATGGCAAGTTGTGAGGATTGTTTGGATGGAGAAGGTGAGGTGAAGGTTGAATCAATGGGTGGAGGTGTTGTTTTAGGAGTGGTCAATAAATCACTATTGCGATGAATTGGTGAAATGATCGGTGAAAGAGGGAAAGTCGAGATTGGAGAAGTTGGTAGAGGTCCCGATGTATAGTCCGATGGAGGTGAGAAAGGTTGGTAGGGAGGTGACGATGTTCGCGAATTGTTGAAATAACATGGCCTAGCGCTTATTCTAGTGGTTCTTTTGAGGTTGACTTTGTTTTCTTTAGGCATAGTGTAAAAAGGATGATGAGGAGAAGATGAGAATGAGTTCCTTTTATAGAAGAATTTTGAGAAGGTTTTAATGCATTGTTTTTACTTGTTTAGGAAGAATCTAATGATTAGATTATGTTAGAGGTCAACTTCTATTATTAGGGACTAAGTGATGTGACATGGAGTGATGTGACTAGGGACAAGGTGAGGTCAAAGGTGGTGGAGTTGACTTTGGAGTGATCAATAGTTTGCTTGGAGAGATTCTCGGAGAGGTGATGGGAGAGATGGAATGAGACATATTTAGTGATGATGGAGGGACGATTAGGTAGCCAGTTGGTAGAGATAGTGGTTGATTGTGAAAAGATTTATCATGATTTTTCTCGTAAGAGAGGCTTAATGGATGACTCAATATTGATAGACGCACGAAGGTTTATCTCAAAACCTTACCTTGTTGGTTGATGAAGAAATTGAGGAGATAGACATGATAAATTTATAAGTAGTGAAGTATGGGGCGGAAGATGGTGATGACAATGCAAGCAACTAACAATGTATGCTGCATGTATGAACATGTAATGAGAGATATAGATTGGTGTATGATAAGAGCAAAAATTAACTTGATGAAGAAAAATGATCTTTACCAACCTACACAAAAGGAGTTAGTCCTACATAAAATAAGAGCAAGAATATCATTTAACAACATGATAGATCAAACATACCAACACATACGAATGAAACTTGGTCAAGTATTATCACACGAAGGACTAAACAAGCAAACTCATATATAGACATATAAAAACAGAACATGTTCGCAAATAGACACACAATTAGAAAAATTCTTAAGCTAAGAGAGGAGGAGGGAAAAAGTTGAAACTAGCTTAAACAGTTAGTCTTATGGAAGAGATTCAACGGTTAGGACATATGATTTTACACTATACTAGACATAGACAATCGAGACGCATGATTAGCATAAAGATCAAGCATAAGCAATTTAGACAACAAACAAGCATTCAAGAATTCAAACATAAATGATACAAGAAAAAGAAACATTCATACAAGAGCATGTTCCAAAAAAGCAAAAAAGAAAAAAGAACTAATTATATCAAATAAGCTTAACAGCTAAAAGAACACTCATGCACTATTCATATATAGTGACGCTAATTATTTTTTTTAAAGGCAGCAAAAGAAGAACCACTAAAAGAAACAAAATACAAAACATGGCATCCCTACCCACATAAATAAGCTAATTAAGAGAGGACGGGACCCAAAAGGAAACAAAAACAAAACATTAAAACATACAAACGAGACATAGACCATCACAAAACAGACTATACCAGGCCATAAAGAAAATGTGGCCACACACACAGGGGAAAAGGCCACTGATGTATAAATAAGCCATTCTCACTTGGCAAAATATAACCAAGAAAGCTTGAACCAATCAAACAACAGAACCAAACCACAAGATTTGACTTTATTTTCTGCAAGCACAAACCATAAATCATACCATGACAGAACCTTGCAGACAGCAAATTGCATCCAACACTGGAATACAAAAAATAGCAGACATCACTAAATACATTGACGCCAATTATTTAATAGAACCGTAAACGCATATCTGAATTACATGTGCACGTCTTGCAAAAACATGTGTGCACGCCCTCCAAAAACATATGTGCACACTGCGCCTTTTCGTTAAATTTATTAAGACATGTCTGCACGGTGCACTTGTGTCTTTACATCTTTACCTGAAATTACAAACAATTATTATTATTTTTATTATGAACACTAGCAAACACATATGCACAATCTAAAGACATACTCACAAGTTAAAACATATATGTATACATATTTCTTTGATGTCATATCAACCTTAGATCACATATGCACACTCTTTTCAATAATTTATTCAAGCCACAAAACATGCACTATTCTAGGAATAATTTAGTTGACACCGTAGAAAATTATCAAACACTTTGCCAATGTTATCATCTTTGCCAATGTTATCATCTTTTTAATACATACCTGACACACTTCATTCCATCCAACAAATACAATACACCCATTTATATAATCTACTTTCGTGGACAATAATAAATCAAAGTTATCATGCCATCTTCTTTTCCTTTATCATAAAAAATCAACTTTTCATATATGATGTGGGCAACATAACAAACAACCATTAATCCTACTCAAAATTGCCAACTGATAGATTTGATTAGTTTTTCTAGTTCTTTTTTGTCTTATGATCAGATTGCAAACTACCAAAACTTAAAACCTTAGTTGATTTAAAAGGATAATAGTTAATGTTTTTTGTCATCTGATTAATTTAAATGAGAC
>BQNB010095996.1:0-25733 GCA_026074375.1 Tanacetum coccineum
GTTCGAAATGTTATGGGTTAGGGTTTTAAGATTTTATTTCGTGTACATTGGAGTAGTAGTAATAGATTAATGATTTTAAGGTTTACATTAAGAGTTTACAACACGATTTGATTAATGGTTCGTGTTTAAAATGGGTAAAAATAAGTAAATGTGTCACGGGTTAGATTTAAGGTTCGTTTAGGGTTTCTATGATTTAATTCTTGAGTAATGAAGTTATAATGATGAAATGTGATTTTTAAAGTTGTAAATTAAGTATTTACAACTTATTTGAGTAATGGTTTAGGTTTAAAACGGATAAAAACAAAGAAACAGGTCACGGTTTAGTATTTAGCTCGGGTTAGGGTTTCTAGGTTTGATTTCATGAAATCTTATGAAATGAGAATGAATATAGAATGTAAATGAAGTGCATGACTGACTTGTACCTTGTACTTTATTAGTTTGTACAAGTTTCTTAGGAAAACGGAAGTAAAACGGCTATTTTGAATATCATGCATTAATGACTTTTACATTATGCTTTAAAAGACTTGTACTTTGACTTGGAGGGAGTTTATATTTCAAATGAGATGTTATATTACTTGTACATATTCCTTGATTGCTTGTACATTGATTTTTATATGTATACATTACATATAGTTAGGGTTTAAAGGTAAACGTTTAATGTTTAAAGCCTGTTTTGATATAACGTTAAAAATGGTACATTATATGAGTAATGTACTTTGTAAAAATGATATTAAGATATTGACATGACATATTAGGATGTTTTCATGATATAAACATAGATATAGATGGCATAGGTAGGTTGCGTGAGCTTGTTAACTTTAGTTATGCAAGTAATGTAATAAAGCGGAAAATTTCCCTGTAAAAAGGTGGTTCATATATAATAGATAGATAGTACATTGCATTTAAATTAATAGATGGATATTTACATTGATGAAAATTGCGGGTTGTTATAACCTACATGTCCAATTTAGTGAGAATACACCTAATATTGCAGGAAGTGGACCAAATTGGTTTTTTGATATTGATGCACTAATAAAGTCAATGAATTATAAGTTGGTTGTTGTAGGTACAAAAGCATGTGATTATACAGGTAAAGCTAAAATGGAGACAGTACCTGGAAAAGATTACATTCTGCTACCATTGTGGCCTGCTGATCCACTACTCTCTCAAAATTCAAAGAGTTCTCCTGATGCTGGATTCAAATCTTCAGAAGATAATGAAAAGAAGGTTACTGAAGAACCAAGAAAAGAAGGTGGTGATTCAAGTAATGATCAAGAGAAAGAGGATGATAATGTTAACAGCACTAACAATGTTAATGTTGTTAGTTCAACTGTTATTGATGCTAGGATAGAAGTTGATGTTGTTGGTACGAAAACAAGCATTGAACTTCCAGATGATCCAAATATGCCTGAATTGGAAGATATTGTTTATTCAGATGATTATGAAGATGTTGGTGCAGAGGCTGACATGAAAAATGACCCCAAAACTAGGCAAAAGGTAGATTTCAAGGGACCTATTCCAAGGATGACACCAGCCGCTAGAATTAAGGCCATCGACGAATTTTCAAAACACTCTTTCTCTTGGTATAAAGACGAGGAATACAAGAAAAATGATTTTGACAAGGTGCTCAAACATATCAACGATTTCGAACACAACATTAGTGTTCTTAACGAAGAAGTACGAATGGTGAAACACCAGTACAAAACTCTTAATGATGATGGGGGTTTAGTTTTCTAGAAGAACCTTAAAATCCTTATTAAAGATAGCTAACTGGATGCAAAGATAGAGCAGAATTTTTGTTTGGAGAATTAAAAAGAATTATGACAGGACGTTTAAAAATCAGGCGTCTTTGATTAAAACTATTGAGAAAAACCTCGGCCGAATTGTTGAATCAATACACAGGAGAGGGGTTGGTACTCTTCCAAGCTTTACTAAAACAAACCCAAGAGGATTAGCTCACGCTATTACCACTCACAGTGCGCTCAACTACCAACTACCAAAAAACCTCATTGAGGATAGCAACGGCCTAAAAAACATGACCACTGAACACATCCCTACCACAGAGAATATAACTCCTAAACAAACATTGAACACCACTAAGAGGACAGATCCACCTATCCCTTTTCCTATAATGATTAAAAAAGGACAAGGAGAAAGAACAGTTCCAAAAATTCCTAGGGAACCTCCAACAACTTCACATCAATATCCACTTTATAGAATCCCTTGAACAAATGCCAAAATACGCAAAGTTCATGAAAGATCTTCTTTCAAAAAAGGGAAAGGGAAGCGAAGCATCTAAAATTACATTAAACGAACAATGCTCCACAGTCGTTTTAAACAAAGTCCCTCCTAAAGAAAAGGACCCATGAGGTTTCACTATACCTGTATAATAAGACAAAGTGGAATTACGAAAGCCTTGGCCGATTTAGGAGCTTAGCATAAGCCTTATGCCATACTCGATGTTTCTATGACTTAACCTAGGTGATTTAAAACCCACACGGATGTGTATCGAACTTGCAAATAAAACCACTCAGTTTCCAAAAGAAAATGCGGAAAATGTCATGGTAAAAATCGACAAATTCATTTTTCCAGTAGACTTTGTAATACTTGATATGGAAGAGGACCATAGAATTCCTATTATTCTGGGAAGACTATTTTTGGCCACAGCACATGCCATGATTGATGTTTTTAACAAAAAGATATCCTTTGAAGTGGGGGGGGGGGGTGAAACCATCACCTTCGACTTCTTAGAAAAATTCTTATGAGATTAAAGTCGCTTACCAACATAAGAAAGCCTGGTATGGAAAAACTCTGTTATTAAAGGAATTAGTCCCTTTTTCTGTACTCATAAAATTTTGATGGAAGAAAATTCCAAACCTACCGTACAACCTCAACGTAGATTAAATCCTAAAGTACAAGACGTCATAAAAAAACCGAAATTGTAAAAGTATCTGGACTAGAGATTAATTATTGCATTTCGATAGGTCCTTGGGTAAAGCAATTCATGTGTTCAAGAAGGGAGGAATCACTGTGATTGCCAACAAAGACAATGAACTTATTCTAACACGAACAGTCACAGGATGGAGGGTATGTATTAATTATAGAAAACTTAATGATGCAACAAGAAAATACCATTTTCCCTTACCCTTCATTGATCAAATGTTAGAACGACTATCAGGAAATGAATACTATTGCTTTCTAGATGGATTCTCTGGATATTTCCAAATTCCTTTGGCACCAGAAGACCAGGAAAAAACCACCTTTACTTGCCCTTTGGCAACTTTGCCTACAGACGAAAATGCCTTTTCGGGTTATGTAATGCTCCTGCCACATTTCAGCGATGCATGACAACAATCTTCCATGACATGTGTAAAGATTTTATGGAAGTATTCATGGATGACTTCTCCGTGTTCGGAAATTCTTTCGGAACTTGTTTTAGAAATTTATCAAAAATGTTAGCTAGATGTGAAGAAAACGAACCTAGTTCTCAATTGGGAAAAATGCCATTTTATGGTCAAAGAAAGAATTGTTTTAGGGCATAAAATATTGAAAGCAGGAATTGTAGTTGATAAAGCTAAAGTTGATGTGATCGCTAGTTTACCTCACCTAAACAACGTTAAAGGAATACGAAGCTTTTTAGGGCATGCTGGGTTCTATAGAAGATTCATTCCAGATTTTTCTAAAATAGCCCGACCTATGACTCAGTTTTTGATGAAAGACGCCAAATTTGACTTCTCAGACGAATTCATAAAATCATTTGACATACTTCGGGATAAACTTATCACCGCTCCGGTGATCATTGCCCCTAATTAGGATATAGATTTTGAGTTAATGTGTGACGCCAGCGACTATGCCGTTGGAGTTGTTCTAGGATAACGGGTTAAGAAAAAATTCTGCCCAATTTATTATGCAAGTAAAACTATGAACAATGCTCAAGAACATTATACCACTACTGAAAAGGAACTGTTAACAGTAGTATACGCATTCGAAAAATTTAGGTCCTATTTAACAATGTCTAAAAGAATGGTTTACATTGATCATACAGCCCTCAAATATCTCTTCAGCAAGCAGGATGCTAAACGTAGACTGATAAGGTGGGTCTTACTTCTCCAGGAATTCACTATCGAAATTAAGGATAAAAAAAGGACTAAAAACCTAGCTGCTGACCATCTCTCTAGACTTGAAAATCCAGGATTGGAAGAATTAAACGAAGATACAATACAAGATAATTTTCCTGACGAACACCTCACGGTTATTAAACTAAAGAATACTGAAACCGACCCGTGGTACGCAGATTATGCAAATTTCCTCGTCTCTAAGATCGTTCCTCAGCATCTGACTTATTATTTAAGAAAAAATATTCTTGAACGATGTACAGAAATACATATGGGACGACCCATATCTCTTCAAATCATGTCTTGACGGAATTATAAGAAGGTGTGTTTTCGGTAGAGAATTACATGAAATCCTGGAACATTGCCACAAGGGACCTAAAGGAGGTCATTACGAGGCAGATATTACCGCACAAAAGATTTTCGAGTCTGGATTCTATTGGCCAACCATTTTTAAGGATGCGGCAAAATATGTTCAAGGGTGTGATGCTTGTCAACGGGCAGGAAATATTTCCTCACAAAACCAAATGCCCTTAACCAACATTCTTGTCAGTGAGGTCTTTGACATCTGGGGGATTGACTTTATGGGACCCTTTACCTCCTTAAGAAAAAAAAATACATTCTTGTAGCCGTCGATTACGTTTCAAAATGGGTCGAGGCCGAAGCCCTACCTACTAATGATACACGTGTCGTAGTGAAATTCCTGAAAAAAATATTTTCCTGATTTGGAGTTCCGAAGGCTCTAACTAGCGATCATGGAACACATTTGTGCAATTCCCTCCTCGAAAAAACACTTAAGAAATATGGAGTAACACATAGACTTGCTACTCCGTATCATCCCCAAACTAGTGGACAAACGGAGAATACTAATAGATCCATTAAGAGAATCCTAGAAAGAATGGTTAACGAAAACATAAAAGAATAGGCAGATAAACTGGATGATGCACTATGGGCATTCAGGACAGCTTATAAAACACCTATCGGTAGTACACCATTCAGGATTGTTTACGGAAAGGCATGTCACTTACCAATCAAACTTGAACACAAGGCATATTGGGCCCTAAAGAACATAAATCTTGACTTGGATGCTGCAGGAAAACATAGATTCCTTCAATTAAATCAACTTGATGAATTTCGGACTGATGCATATGAGCATTCACGAGCATATAAAGAAAGGACTAAACGTTGGCACGATTCTAAAATTATGGATAAGGAGTTTCAAGAAGGGGAAGAGGTATTAGTCTTCAATTCAAGATTAAAACTTTTTCCAAGGAAACTTAGAACCAAATGGTATGGACCATATACGGTAAGCAAAGTTTATCCGTATGGATCGGTTGAAGTTATTAGGTTAAAATTGGAGTTCGGTTTTAAGGTAATGGACACAGTTAAATAGAAGTTATAGTTCTGTGCCATGAACACGAGATAAACGTGATTAGCAAAACAATATACTTTGTTAAAACTTAGAATGGTCATGAGTCTAACTTAAAGACTCATTAATAAACAAAAGTGCTTATCGGGAGACAACCCGTCCTTTATTTAAATGAAATTTCCTTTTTGCACTAGTTGGTTTGCATGTTTCTTACTTTATTTTGCATAATCCAGAAGCTAGGAGGCAATTATCGAGACCGGCTCGACTCGTAATCATGTGGTATCCTTGCTGAATCTGCAGCATTTACGGCGTAACGAATTTAGTTTACCCCAAGGTTGTCAAAATTGCGATCCTGATCGTAAGATGTATTATCTACGGACCTACATACAAAAAACAATCAAGATCGTATCAAGCTCACAATTCAAGTAGGATCGTATCAGGATCGTAGGATCGTAGATAGGATCATAGGATCGGATCGGATCGTGTAGGATCGTAGAATGATCTTATTTTTTGACTTTTGGTAATTTAGGCTAAGGTTTATAAATTTTCATCAAGACGATTTCATATTTTTTTCTATCCATAATCGTTTAACGATTGAAACATGAAGTAGGTGCACGTATGTAGTATCTTTTTTTTATCCATATCATTCATTTATCGATTGAAACATGAATGAACTTTGTGCAAGTATGTATTCAATATATCTAATGTCTATTACAATTGGTACTCTTGAACATATAACTTTTTTTCTTTTTAATCATTTAGATTCGTTTATCATATAAAAGGGGAATTTCATATATACCAAATAAAATTTGAAAAATTAAATATTTCTCTAAAACACAAGTTATCAATGCATGATGTAAAATGCTATTAAAGAATGTTTGGATAAAAAATGTAAATATTAAAGTGTTTTGGGGATATATGTAAATGCTCATCATATAAAATTATATATAAAACATATAGAAATATAAAAAATAACCTTATACAAAAATATATATGTTTTCATAGGATCTTACTTCCGATCCGATCCTACGAGTACGATCTTGCAAAGCTGAAAACGATCCTAAGTAGATCCCGGATCCTGAAACTGGTTTTACGCCGTAAACACTTGTAGTTACGACGTAACCATTCATGGTTACGCCGTCCGTAACGCCTTAAAACTTGAAAATTTTTTACCACTTGATTACGACGTAACCACCGGAATTACGCCGTAACCTCATTCTGAAATCATAAAAATTTAAGTTTTAAACATGTCTAAACCTTTTATACATAAATGGACTTTGTGGGTATGTTCTCTGGAAGCCCTCACAAGACTAAACTCGTCCACTTGGGACACCAAGCGGTTTAAAAGGCTTGTGTGCACGTAAATGCAACCGGTGATTCCTACGAATGATTATTAGGTTGGTATTTCTTGTTACACTTCATATTTCTTGTTAGAACGATTTTATGCTTTGGTTCATTTTTGTGATCACATGGATTAAAGAAGCTTGCGGGGAGAAGACGGAGATAATCTAAAAGATTCCGCCCCCAAAATTTCAAATCTCGAAGCAATGCTCAGGGAATTTCTTGACTTAATTCTACTCTTTCCTTTTTATTTCATTTTCTTAAGGCACAATAGGGACATTGTACAAATCAAGTGAGGGATGGGAGTAGAATTAATACTTGACGTATGTTTTGCCTTCGATTTTTTAGTTTTCTTTGAAAATTATGCCAATTTTAAATTTTTTTGACAAATTTTTCTTAAATAACTAGAATTAATCTTTGCCGAATGCACATTACCCTTTATTATTACTTGGTGAGATTTAAGTCTAATATTCCGTTTCCATCATATTATTCAAGAATCCACCAAAATCTTGAGTGTGTCGGTAGTATTGTAGACTTTAGAACTTGACCTGTACATCATTTCGAGACCTAATTGATTAGCAGGAATAGATAGTTCAAGAAGGCGACACTTAGGAAATCACCCAAAATAGCCTATATGTGTGTGTTTATCGACTTGTTACACTGACTTGTCGACCTCCCGTGATAAACCCTTTTGTTGCACTCATTATTAGTGCAAGATACCCCTAGATCACCCTTGTTAAACCAATCTATGTTTTTACCCAATATTATGTATCGTTACACCATTTCACCTTAACCTACTCTGTAGTCTATAGGTATTTTTGTGTTGAAATTTCTGGCTACTTAAGTCCATCGTTCGGGGGAATAGGAACAAAATTTTTATGCATTCGTGGAAGACCAGTCAGTTATGATCTACAAAGACCCCCTATATCATCACTTCTGACATTGTTCATCTCAAGTGGGGAGATGTGCGCATAATATCAAATGCTGTTGGGGAAATAATCAAAAGATATAAACTCATGTAGCATTTGCATGTTTTTAAAGAATGAAGAAAAATGGTGCAACTAAAAGCCACCCATGTACTAAAGAATGTAAAAATGATGCAAAATTATTACAAATGGAGCTATGTAGTATATTGGAAATCATAACACAATCAAGGATTAGTGTGTAGACTGATTTCTAGAGAGAGAAAATGGGAAGTTCTAGTGAGAGAAAGACACTTAGTGTGTGTTTGTTATACAATGAACAACCAACCCCTCTCAATGGCTGAGAGGGGGTTTAAATACAAGAGTTTATATGCCCTAAGTGGGTTATGGAGTGGGCTAACATGTGGGTAAAGACCTGGCCCAACGCCATAAGTCATACAGTAACTAAATGATAAATATTAAGACTACGAGCTAAACTATGCTAGACAAAACACGGGGTGACCGAGTCTTTTTCATGATCCTAACAAATAGTTTTTAAGGCTTATTCCCCCTACACTTAAGTTGAACATTGTCCTAAATGTTCTTTAGAAGTACCCGTAAAACGAATAAAGGGAAAATAAAACAAGTAAAAGAAACTAGTACTCCCCTGGTTTGATCAATAATGTAGAAGAAACATACGATAACTGGTTAAATCGTCCTCCAAGAATCTTCTAATGAAACTTCCTAAGAACTTCCAAGCTTTTTCTCATCATATATAACCTTTAAATCAAAGACAAATACAACTACACCTGGCGTAAAATCGGCGAGATGATGATATATACAACGAAACTTTAGGGTTGACTCTATGAAAGCAGTAAAGATAGGATGAAAGTGATGATATAATCATAGGTTTCTGCAGGTTTACAAGAAAATTACAAATTTTAGATATTGCACAATTTATTTTTCGAAAATAATTGAAATTTTTTGAATTTTCACATGGCTGGGGGTGTGACGCCGTCTCTAGCGTCTGTGAAAATTTCTTCTTCGTTTTTCTTGAAAAATTTTCTGCACGCAATTTTATTAGTTATTTCCTGCATAAAACCTGAGATTAATCATTACAATCATGTGACTCGAAAGTGACGTGAATTAATCTAAACAATTTATTTTAAATGTTTGAGTTGGTTCTTATAAACCGGATATTTTCCCCTACACTTATTTTATGCAAAATACCTTTGATTGTTAATAAGACGAAGTTAAAAACAAAACAAAGCATGATTACAAAATAATTCAAACATAAAAGAATAAACGAAAAGAATTAAAACACAAGACACTCCTAAATACGGGAAAATAAATATTAAAAAGCGTTTTTCTTTATTATTGAGTCTTGTAGCTAGACTCAAAGTCACATGTCCTTACATGACTTCGTGTAGGCTCACATGCCCACAGATGAGCCATTCTTTCATATTTTCGTCCACTTGGTATTCAGGACCTAGGTTCAAACAATTCTTGTACATAAATTTGTTCTTCTCGTAAGCATTCCTAAATTCGTTAGTTAGATCTCTTTGACTTAGCACAAGGATGGGTGGGATCTTACTCCATGATACGTGCCCCTAACTTTTAAATCTAGGTATAGTGCGGGGCATTTGAAATGTGTAAGTGTCAAAGATCCTAATGAAAGACATTAATCCCTTAGCACAATCATATTCAAGTTTAGTGACTTTTCTAAAGGGTTTGCCCATCACAACTTCAGCCATATCTTCTAGGATAAACTCTCCAATGTCTTCTAATATCACAAAATCCATGATGTAAGTGAAGCTTCCTACAAACACATAGACATCCCTAACAATGGCAACTAAGTTCTTCCCTGTACTTTCTAATCCTTCTACCATTATAGTATTGTAGGCCTTACGTGTAATAATGTTCATTGGTAAAAAAGGGTCAAAGTAGGCGACAAACTTCCTAAAGCCGATCATACATTGGAATGCCAAGTCATCCCCATCGAAACTATTGATCGCCCTTTGGCGGCATAATTGTCCTGCATTACTATATTATTCTAGCTCATTCAGGACTTCACCATCATCAGAATCGTCATCCGAATCTTCAAAAGGAGAAACAAGTGGTGTATCTACCGATTTATCATCAGGCTGATGGTCATCCATATCAATTTCATTAGGTGGTTGCGTGAAATCATTAAGAAATTAGTCGATGTTCTCTAAGCGAGAATCGATATAGGTCAAGATTGCTTGTAGCTCGTTGAGCTCTTGGACAGTCTTTGCACGAAGCGCAGTTGGCAGTACAGGTGGGTTATTGGTCGAAGGTGGATTCGCGTTCTCCAAAGCGAAGAGCGGAAGGTTCAATGATAATTTACGAACAAAAGCACAAAGAAAAGATAGACTACAAGAAAGCTAATATGCTGAAAATGAAATCTCACTTGATAGGAATCAAGCGAGTAGACCTAAGTTAAACAATGGTTGAAACCTAACTATTCCCCACGCAATGACGCCAAAAACTTGATGCGGTTGTCGTTAGACTTGAACAAGAAGTTTTACAACTCCCTAGGCAGTGCAACTAATCATTGCAGTGTCGTATAGGCAAGACTCGGGGGTTGTTATCGTTCTCTAAGGGAATAGGTTGGGAAGGCTCGATCAAGATATAATAGAGGTCTACCGGGTTGAGAGAAGATTCTTTTTGTATTTTTATTTTATAGAAAGCAGGTAAGATCATATGGTTTAAGAGGTTGGTTTGTTTTATCTAACTAAACCAAATTATAATCTAAACTAAATTGGTGGTAAATTGTATGGTAAACGAACGTATTTACTTAATCATGCACTACTCTTCAGATTGCTTCTCCTAATCCTGTTTCTTTGTCACACTTGTGATGATCTGTGTGAGTATTTCCTAAGTCATGAACGAATTACACGAACCTGCCGTATACGTAATATTCCGGTAGGGCAACATACAAGTAAGGCGGTATGAAGACTATTACAAGGCCCCTAAGAGTATATTAAATGAAATTGAAATATCTTAAGAGGGATCAACCATATTAGGGGTAAGGTAGTATGAAGACTGTTACCGATGGTATCCTTTCTACACACTCGCGTTTCCCTAGACGTCTATGCCTATTTAATATCTTATGGCTAGTTTTCTAAAGCGTAACGCGCACATCCATCATAAGAAGCAACATAAAAAGGATCTACAATCTAAGTTTCATGCAATCATAAGTAAATACTAAAGGATCTAGCCTATCATGTTATAAGAAGGTAAAGAACACAAATCAATCAAATAATACATAGACATATTGAAAGATTGAAGGGATAGACAAACCTTACTTGATTAAAACATGGATTAAAGACTGTTACAATAGGGTTTTAAGGCCCTAAAGACGGCCTAAAAAGCTGCCAAACTCGAATACAAAAGTTAAGGTTCGTCTCCCAAAAGTTACACACTTAAAACCCTAAAATCGATTTTGTATATATTGGAAAAGCGGTGCGACGACGTTGTGTTATAGTTGTGAGTCGCCACGTCGAATCTTCTAGAGCCACTTTAATTCGGCTACGTTCTGACGCTGTCGTCAAATCTATGACGTTGTCGCTTTATAAATCGTGACACCGTCGCTTGTAATTCGTGATGCCGTTTCCACGCTCTGTATGCACGATTTCTTCTAAGGATTTGGTGTAGAGTCGTAGTCTTGTCTGTTTCTTCTCTAAATGAGCCCAAATCACATGTATTTTCTCCAAATGCCATCCAAGTGCTAAAAAACATGAAAACAAACGATTAAGCACATAATCTGGGCATATTTGCATGATTTAGGGGGTTAAATGATCTCGAAAAAGTGTATAAAGTGACACCTCATCACTTAGTATGTTGATCATTCAATTAACTTCAATACATTATAGATGAACTTTTGATGCAAATCTTGATCCACTTTGACATCATTATCTTTAAGAATTTTAAAATTCTTTGTTTTCTTCAGTTGAGTTTTCAGACCTGGTCCTTCCTTCTTCAGTTCTTCCAAAAACACACCACGGCCGACATGTTTCCATGTGTCTCATCAGAAATACTCCATAATCGACAACATTGCGGAGTTTCTTTCAATTAAACTTCACTTGCTTACGATCGGTCGTTATAAAATCAGCTATTTTGGGTGGTTATTTCTTTCCAGGTAGTCAATGAAAGATTCCATCTGTAAAATAATTATTTTATAAAATCAATGATGTACTAGTTTTAACACTATGATGCAGTACAAATAACATTCTTATATTTCTTAGTACATCAATGTTATTTTATATTCTACTGCATTACACTCATATATTCTACTGCATTACAGTTATATTCTACTGTAATGCAGTATGAATAACAGTAATGCATTAGATTTTCCAAAATACCAAAATATACTTTGTGATGTAATAGAATTTAAACTAACATGCAATCGAATATAACTATAATGCAGTAGAAATAAAATTGTAATGCAGTATAAAACTATAAATATATTACAAATATTCTCTACTGCATTATAGTTATATTCTACTGCATTACTGTTCATTTTATAGTACATTACAAACATAATCAGGCACACAGATTCATTTTCGCACAAACGGCAGACCATATTGAGCCTAAATCTTGCCTATGAACATCAACATACATCTTACTGCATTACAATACATTTTCTAGTATATCACAAACAGAATCAGGCACACACATTCATTTTCACACAAACGACAAACCATATTTAGTCTAAATCATCCCTATGAACAACAACAATAACCTACTGCATTACAATTCATTTTCTAGAACATCACACACATAATCAGGCACACATAATCATTTTTGCAAAACCGGCAAACCACATTTAACCTAAATCATCCCTATGAACAACAAAAATAACCTACTACATCTTAGTTTAATTTTTAGCACATCACACACATAATCAGCCGCACATAATCATTATTCGCACAAACGGCAAACTACATTTAGCCTAAATCATCCCTATGAACACCAACAATAACCTACTGCATTACAATTCAAATTCAAGTGCATCAGTCAAACAACCAAGTATATAAACACATATATGCACATAACGCAACCTACGTTTAATCTAATTCATTCTCATACACAGAAACTGAACACATAATGCATCAATTTTCAAATTCAAGTGCATCTTACAAACAACCAAAAATATAAACACATTTTCACACATAAGACAACCTATGCTTAACCTAATTTATCCTTATACATGACAACTGAACACCTACTACATCATAGTTTAAATTCAAGTGCATCTTACAAACTATCAAAAATATAAACACATTTTCGCACATAAGGAAACCTATGCTTAATGTAATTCATCCTTATACATGACAACTGAACAACTATTGCATCACAGTTGAAATTCAAGTGCATCTTACAAACAACCAACCATATAAACACATTTACGCACATAATCAACCTACAATTAAACTAATTCATCCATATATATGACAACTAAACACCTACTTCATCACAGTTCAAATTTAAGTGCATCGCACAAAGCCCAAGCATACAAACACAGTTACACACATAACCTATGTTTAGCCTAATTCATCCTTATACACATTAACTGACCATCTACTGCATCTCAGTTTAAGTTCAACTGCATCACACAAACAACAAAGCATACAAACACATTTACGCATATGACTCAACCTACGATTAACCTGGTTTATCCTTACACATACCAACCGCATCAGCATTTTCTACTCATAACACTTACTGCATCAACATTCAAAACAACTGCATCACAATGCAAATGTAGTGCATCACAATTATAAAGTCTAGTTGAGACTTTGTATCAAACACATTGTATACAACTTTCCAAAAACACGTTTTCTATCTATTTTTTTCTACATTTTGTTCCAGATCTAGAAGAAAACATACACAAACATACACATACACGCACACTTCAACATATTTGAAAGTCCACTTCATCATAATCAAAAAACGAACTAAATTGATAAAAAAAACAAGATCTTAGCAAACTATGTTTACTTTAATCCCATTTAATCATGCGTATACATTATATAAACAATAGGTGAATAATCATAAAAGAAAAAAGTTACTTGAGTTGAGAGTAGATAACGTCAGGGAACACCTGGTGGAACTTTGATCTTCTACTCAATCCTCTCACATGGTGATGGACTTTTGTGTGTGTTATGGGGTAGAACTAATCCCCTATTTATAGTGAGAGATTGAGTAGGGATCAACTCCATATTAGGTATAGATTATGATACATAATATAATCTAAATTTAGTCAAATCTCCCATCAAGATTTAGGAGCCACGTTATGGTAATTAATTAATTATTACCTATATAAATCAACCCATATTATGTACAATAATATTAGACGTAAATAGATTAAGGCCATAATATTTTATGGAGTATGCTAACATTCTCCCACTTGGCCTTATTCTATTTACAGTTTGTACAACATTAAATTGGCCAAGTTGATTTCATAACTTCAACACAATCATGTAGAATCACTAACGCAAACTAACATAGTCACTAGCATCGCTATTAACACGAGACCCCTACTAATTATACTATTAGCTTTTCTACATGATCATGATCATAATCCATAATGTATATGAACGGAAAATACAAAAATGGTAATAAAATAAATCCATTCAAAATGATCCAAAATAATTGTTTGTTCATAATATCTCAATATAATGTACGCAAACTAGAGAATAACAAACTTTAACATAACGTGAAAACAAAAAACAAAACAATCCTTAAATGTGGCTATTACATAATCCCATGCCTGAAACATGCTCTAAAAAGAGCTTGGGTGGTAAACCTTTAGTAAGTGGATCCGCCAACATGTCATGAGTGCTAATATACTCCATGACAATGATATTGTCTTCAACCTTCTCTCGAACATATAGATACTTAGTCTCGAGATATAAACCAGCTCCAGTAGAACTAGTGCTGTTTGAAAATCTAACAACTGAACTATTATCACAATATAGTCTGATGGGCCTTGAGATAGAGTCAACTACCTTTAGTCCAAAAATTAGATTTCTCAATAATATGGCATGACTAGTTGCATGATAGCATGCAACATATTCAGCCATCATAGTGGAAGTTGTAGTGAGTTCTTGCTTATAACTCCTCCATGATATAGGACCTCCTGAAAGCATAAAGATGTACCCTGATGTAGATCTTGAAGAGTCCTTACACTTAGTAAAATCAAAATCTGAGTAACCTATGACTTCTAGGTTATTCGTTTTTTTGGTAAGTCAACATTGAGTTTTTAGTGCCTTGAAGATATCGCAAAACTTTTTTAGCTGCTTTCCAATGTTCCTTTCCTGGATTAGACTGATAACATCCAAGCATGCCCGTAATGTATGCAATATCAGGGTGTGTACATACTTGAGCATACGCAAGGCTTCCAACTACAGAAGCATAAGGTTTAAGTCTCATCTCTTCTTGTTCCAACTTATTCTTAAGACACTGGTATGCACCAAATTTGTCACCCTTAACAACAGGGGCAACAGTTGGAGAGCAATTTTGCATTATGTATTTCTTAAGGATTTTGTTGATATAAGCCCTTTGGGACAAGCCTAATATCCCACGAGACCTATCTCGGTATATTTTAATGGCAATTACAAAAGAGGTTTCCCCGAGATTTTTCATTTCAAAATTTTCTGAAAGAAACCTTTTAGTCTCATACAACATATTTAAGTCATTACTTGCTAGAATAATGTCATCGACATATAATACAAGTATGACAAATTTACTCCCACTCAAACTTAAGGTATATACATTGATCCACTACTTTTTTCTTGAACTGAAATTTACTCATAACTTTATCAAATTTCATAACCATTGTTGAGAAGCTTGCTTTAACCCATATATGGATCTCTGTAACTTGCAAACCATATGTTCTTTTCCTTCAACCATAAACCTTTCTAGTTATGTCATATAGACATCTTCATGCAAGTCACCATTAAGGAATGAAGTTTTAACATCTATTTGATGTAGCTCTAAATCAAAATAAGCTACTAAGGCCGTGACTATTCTTAAGGAGTCCTTTTTCGAAACGGTAGAAAAAGTCTCATTATAGTCAATCCTTTCCTTTTGAGTGTATCCTTTAGCAACCAAACGTGCTTTATATCTTTCAATGTTTCCTTTCTGGTCTAATTTCATTTTATAGACCCACTTATAGCCAATGGGTTTTACATCATTTGGTAATTCTGTAAGTTCCCAAACATCATTAATTTGCATTAATTTCAATTCATCGTTCATGGCTTCAAGCCACTGAGTTGACTGGTTACTATTAATGGCTTCGTTATAAAATATGGTATTTTCAACTTTACCTAAGTCATAATTATCCTTATTTAAATAGGTTATGAAGTCATCATGTACAACAAGTCTTCTGATCCTTTCAGACCTTCATAATGGTTGATGAATAATAGGTGGAATTAGGTTTTGATCATGTGGTAGTGCATCAACTACAAGAATATCAACAATGTCATCTGAAGGTACGATTGTTGTGTTTTCCATATATAATGGTATTGATGACTCTTGATTAGGAGCATCCATTAATTTTTCATTTAAATCAATGCTTCTTTCACCACTCCCACTGATTTTACCATTTTCAAGAAATTAAACATCCATTGTTTCGACAATCCGAGTGGTATGATTAGGGCAATAGAACCGATACCCTTTAGATCGTTCTGGATATCCAATAAAAAACAACTAATGGTTCTTGAATCAAGTTTCTTTGTTTGAGGACTGAAATTTTTTTGCTTCAGCTGGACAACCCCATATCTTAAAATGACGTAAGCTAGGTGCCCTACCTGTCCAAAGCTCAAATGGCATTTTCGGGACAGACTTAAAAGGGACCCTATTAAGTATATGAGTTGCGGTTTTCAATGCTTCAGTCCACAAAAACTCTGGAAGAATAGAATTGCAAATCATACTTCATACCATATCCATTAAGGTGCGATTTCGCCTTTCTACAACACTATTTTATTGTGGTGTATATGGCATAGTAAACTGATTAACAATTCCAATTTCTTAACAATATATGGCAAATGGCTCGGGGCTTTGACCAAGATTAGAATGTTTACCATAATACTCTCCGCCCCTATCTGATCTCACTATTTTGATCTTACGGTTTAGTTGGTTTTCAACTTCCGCTTTAAAGATTTTAAATACATCAAGAGATTCAGATTTTTCTTTTATCAAGTAAACATAAGTGTAACGAGAATAATCATCAATAAACGTAATAAAATACTTATGTCCCCATGTATCATTTATAAAAGGTCATACATATCTGTATGAATAATATCAATAAGATGTTATACTCTTGTGGATCCTTTCTTAATAGTTTTAACAAATTTCCCTTTAATACATTCAACACATTGATTAAAATCTGAAAAATCTAGATGATGAAGAATTCCTTCCTTTATAAGACGTTGTATTCTATCTTTAGATATGTGACCAAGATGTTTATGCCACAATCTCGAGGAACTTTCTTCATCTAAATATTTTCTTTTTCCATTACTATTGACATTCACATCCATTGATAATAGGGATTTTTCAAAGTTGCTATCTAATTGCAATTTAATGAGGTTATTATCTAATGAACCAGTGCCAACAAGACGAGAATTAAAATACACTTTTAAACCATAATATCCAAACATGAATTCATAATCATGAAGAAGTAACTTAGGAACAGAAATAAGGTTTCGAGTAATGGATGGAACATAAAGTGTATCTTTTAAGTACATAATGAAACCACTCTTTAAAATTAATTTAAGAGTTCCTACGGCTTCAACATGTCTCTCATACCCGTCGCCAACTCTAATCGATCTTATCCCCCCTTTTGTACATCCTCTTTGAAAGAATCGCCTACAATGAATTTTTTATATGACTAAGGAACCACTATCAATCCAATAATTGTTTGAAGGGACATTAAGAAAAAACGTCATAAGTGACATAGGAAAAAGACGAAAACCTTTCTTAAACTAAACCATTCTCAAAACTTGGCACTCCTATTGGAAATGGTCATGATTCTATAGAATTGACAATTAGGGGCCTTGATTCTTGCCATACTGAACATTGCCTTGTCAAAATTTCCTTTTTCCCATTTAGAACCTTTGTTACCTTTAAATTTTTTCTTTTTGTGGCCTTTAGTGGTAGTAAGGTAAGCAGTATCTAGCTTTTCAATATTAACTCACTCATTTTCCATTTCTCCTTTTGCGTGTTATAGTTGATCTTAAAAGGACTAAACTGAGCAGGGAGAGATGTCATTATAAAATGAACAAGAAAACCTTCAGATATTTCCATGTCCATGCCTTTTAATTTAGAGGCCATGTCATTCATCATCATGATATGCTCACGAACCCCACTAAGACCATCATATTTGGTGGTGAGCATTTTGAGAATAAGAGTACTCGCATTAGCTTTAGACGAGCCCTTAAATTGTTCCTCAACAGATTTTAAGAACTCTTTAGCATTCTCAGAGTCCGGAATGGCTCCTCGAATAGCTACCGAAATAGAGTTCTTCATTATCATTAGGGACATGCGATTCGACCTTTCCCATATTACATAAGTCTTCTTCTCATCGGCCGTGCTAGTGGCCGTTAGAGGGTTAGGTTTGTCGAATCTTAATGCATAGTCCAAATCCGTTATGCCGAGGGAAATTTTCACTTGCTCTTTCCATGATGAAAAATTTGTTTCATTTAGGTGTTCAATGCCTGATATACAGTTGGCAATAGTAGTAGGTGTCAAAGCTGTAACAACAAATGCATCATTAAGCTCATATAGGACTAAAATTATTTCCACGGTACAAATCATATAAAGACTATATTAGTATCATTAAATAACCAACTATAGGGTAAAAGCTAGTTATATAAATCTAACCACAACACCATATTAGATTTACATTAGAAGTTGGATGTAATTGTTAACTTCTCGTTGGTTCCATTAATAACACATTAAGAACCTCTACTTTTAATCATGCAAAATCAATCAACAAAATACATCACCGTTGGGCAGAAATATTTGCTAATTAATTATCTAATTTGCAAAATATTGTTTGTCGGTCAAAATTATGATTATCCGTTGGGTTAATCGACAATCCTGATCACACCAATACCTAACTTAGTATGACTTTAATTAACATAATTGTTTCGATTAAGTGTTTTTCGTTAGGCCAACAATCAATCTTAACAATTAGTTTGCCACAAAACATGTTAACAAATCAAAAGAAACATGTTTAAGTACCCTATTTTATTTGAGCGTTATGAAATAAAACAATTCCATTATGTTTATAAATATACGTTTCTTTCTATCGAACAACTATACAGTTCAAATAAAAGACATATTGATTGTACGTGAATAAGAGTAAAGTCACATAATCAAAATAACTATCTCATATGATAGTTGAATCGCAAACCATTTATAAAAGAGATTTTAATTTAGACATATTGGTTGATTGTACACATAATCAGATACATCATATGATACGAGGATAAAATATTTATAACGCATACATGATTGATAAGATCAACACATGTATACAACATATCTAATTCTAAACAAACAATAATGAGTAAGTAAAATAATAATCGAACAATCTTCTCTTCCGTCCTCGACGTGGCATGTTATCCTTCGTGAGGTTCATGCCCTAAAGATTCAAGGTATTGATTTGATTTCTCATTGTAAAAAACGAGTGGGCAATGGTTTGCTTACTCAGTTTTGGAGCGATATATGGGTAGGGGATTCTCAACTAAGCCTTCGGTTTCCACGTATATATACCCTTGAGTTGAATAAGGATATTTGTGTGGCGGATAAGTTACAGTCTTCGGTTGATCTTTCCCTTTGCCGTTCTGTCAGAGGAGGGGTCGAATCGCATCAACTGGAGCAGCTTTTGGAGCTCCTAGGGTTGGTGATTCTGTCCAATTCTAAATAAAACTTTGTAAACGATGTTTGTTGTGGAATTTGTGTAGTTGCCGTGTTTGACACGGCCACATATAGTTATCCATGTGAGAATACTTGCATTTGTAGAAACATAACCCAAACCAACCCATTCATAATGACAAAAAGATAGTAAATTGCTAATCTTTTATACACACTTGGTGTGCTAAATTATATTACCGACATAATAATATTTAACAATAACAAACTTACTAAATCAAATGCATCCAAATTTTCCTCAAACATTTGCAGTTGCATTTTTTTACTTTCGACCATAACCCAAATCAACCCATTCATAAGTTAATGGGTCAAAATTGCCATTTTTATCAAAAAATTATGTACATTTGAATGATAATTACAAATAAACAAAATTCAAAAGTTAATAGTTAATAAGGATGATTAAGCTACTTACCACAACAACTAATTTGCGCACTATGACCAATGCACCCATTGAAAAGAGTCTACATAAGGAAATTGTAAAAATTGCCGATGTACCCATATGTATAGCGGAGTTTATACCTCTGTTTCTAAAATTTAACCAAACCAGTAAAAAATGAAACAATATGTTTGTGAGAATTTTAAGCCAACTCATGACAATCGGGTAAGCATGTTTGTGAGATATTGTTTCATGGTTGTACACTTTTACATAGTTTATCCATTAAGTGTGTTATTCAGATAAATGGGTTGGCCACTAAATTATTCCTATTTATGAACTAACACTGATTTCTTAAAAAATAACTGATGACACTGGTGTTAACATATATGTTTCAGCGATTAAGTTTGGCTAGGTTTTATCATACATCAATATGAGTAAGTGTTGTTTTGGGCCCAACCATTCAAATACAAACACCATGACTTTAATCAAAGACTGAAGATGCAACACCTACACAATATAATGAACAACCATAACCACGTATCTACTATTTTTGTGCTAATAAATATACCGGTTTAGTTGGACCACAAAGTCACCCTAAAATGTACATTTGATTTCTATTTCCCCTGACATTATGCATCATTAACGAATACACAGTATATTTCAAACTCAATAAAGTATTTTGGGAATTCCTTACTTAAATTGTGGTACACACTTGTTCTTGTTTTCCAGGTTTTGCCATTAAATTTAGACATATCTAAGTTCATCACAAATGAGTCTCCAATGCGATACATTTGTAAGCATGCCAACAGGGTCTTTATCCTGGGATTATGATTAACCGTCATATGTCAGGCAAAAGGTGAGTAGACCATTATTAAAGTGAAAATTAACTACACAAAGGAGATTTCATAGAAAAAGTAAGCGTTATATAAAAATAGTAAACATGACTCTCCATGTAGCTGCAGCCGATTCCTCCTATGCTTTTGACCCTGAATTACTGTACATAATTTTCAACAATGAAGTGATCACAATCGGCTTTTTATCCCAGTATTCATTGAGTACAAATGATCATAGTATGCATCTTGTTAATACCTAAGTTTACTACTATAATTAATTGCAAACTAAACCAAATTCATTGTTAGACTACGTAAAAGTTGATCACTTAGTAGGTAGATATACACGTAGGCGGAAGCTTAGTTGACCCTAAGCTCGGATTAGGAACACTCTGATGTGAAGTTTTAACACATGTAAAATATATATAAAATATAATACTTTAAAAGAGTAATTAAAAAATTTACCAAGTTACCCTTGATAAAATTCACTCTTAAAAATATATATATTATAATATATAATACGTATATTAAACCGGGTAAGTATGATCACCCGGGTCGTTTCCCCAACGACTAGTGAAATTGAAACCACGTTTTAATTTGGATTCTGATTTGAATGAGCAAATGGATGATTTGATAATCTAAAGCTACAATTAAAATCAATTTAAACAATTAAACAAATACGGGAAACAAATAAAACATGACAATTAAGCAAATAAACTAAATTTAACCCCTAAAAATATAAACTAAATTTATAAACCGAAGATATGACAAAAGAAAATTTTAGAAAAAGAAGTTACTATTTTTGGCTTTTTAGTTTAAAAGATATGAATTTTCTAAAATTAAAAACTATAAAAATAATAAAACTATTAAAGATAAAGTCCTAAGAATTTTGTGAAAATTGCACTTAATTAAAGAAAATTCGCAGAAATCTTCTAAAAATAAAAGCCCTAATTTTTATCTTTGTATAAAAGTTTAATTAAACTAATTAAAACCTAACCCTAATTATTAATTAAAATCAAATAAAACTAATTAAAAACTAACTTAGGGACTAACTATGTTAAAGACTTAAGGACTAACGGAGCTAAAACTTAATGGGCAAGGATTAACTGAAAAATAACTAAAACAGAAAAATTACAAGAATGGTCCCCGAGGTCCCACCCCGACAACAAACTAAGTCCAATTAGGCTTAACGATAAGTTGAAATTAAAAGTGCTTTTCAGCAAAAACTTAAAGAAGCAAATTTATAAAATAAGCTAGGGGGAGCAACTTTAACAAAAGCACTATGGTATGTAACTCAAAGATAAGCTCTAAAAGAGCTTCTCAATAAGCTGTTACAGAAACTAGGGGTTTGGACTATGTTTTACTAAATCATCTATAAAATGCTCAAATTAAGCTCAATTCTAAAAAGGTAAAATGATTTAGATAGCTAATGATTTGCTTAATCTAAAAATGCAAAGAAATCTAACCTAGAAGTACTTTTAAGCATCTAAAATTGAGCATGAACTAAACAAACTCAGAAAATAAGCAAGATAGCACAAAATCCAATTAAGCTAAAAACCTTAAAAAGCTAAACTAGACTCTAAAACTTTAAGGACTTATTAAAATACTTATATTCTATCTAATTAAGCTATAAAATCTAGACTCAATAGCTATGATTCAAAATTTAATAAGCTAAATTACCAACCTACTGTTTTTGGTTTTTTTTTTTAGAATTTTTGTGAATTTGACAGCTAAATTAAGCTAGGAGAATAAGCTAGAAAATGTAATCTAAAACTTATTCTATATTAAGCTATATCTAATCTTAGCCCTACTTAAATCTAAGATCCTAAATCATATTCTTACTTAACTAAAAATTAAACCAAAGGTGGCAGTACTAACTTGTGACAGCAGTACTAACTTTTAGTTAGTACTGGTGTACTTTGGGTGATTTTAGCAGCAACTTAAGCTAACTAATAAGAAATAAATCTAAATCTATTACCTAATCTATATTAAGCTACCTCTAAACTATATAATACCTTAATTTGAAAAGGTAAGGCCTAAGATTACTTGGCTTAATCTTAAGCCAAAAGTGACAACAGTACTAACTTGTAGTTAGTACTGGTGCACTATGCACAAGTGCAACTCAAAAGTGCAGGTTTCCTAAGGGAAATCCTGCACTTAAACACACTCTACTAGAGTGTTTAAACAAAGTGCAAGTAAGATCTAAGCCTTAGAGGGCTTAGATTAAAATTTCCACAGCCAAAAGTCTAAGACAAAATGCCCTGGTGCTGGAACCATTATAATAAGCCATAACTTTTATGAAAATTAACTTTTGAAAACTCTTTGCCTAATGATTTTAAATGAAATCTAAGCTGACTTAAACAATTTCAAAAACTCACTTTGACTTTGGGAGGTCAAAATAGCTTAAAACAAACACCCCTTTTAGACTAAGACAGCTATGATTAAGCTACTAATTGAAATCTAGTAAACAAGTACCTAATACCAGACAATTAACAGATTAAAACTACTTTAATAAGCATGACTTAACAACTAAATAATCAATAATCTAAGATTTAAGCTATTTTACTATATTTTTGGTTTTTTAAAGGTTTTTAAGACAATTATATGAAAATCTATGATTTAATTTAAGAAAATTGAAAACAGATAAATAACTATAATGATTTAGCTAGATAAAACTCAAATAAGCACTAATAAGCAAAGAGAATAAGCAAATAAGCAGATCTAAATATAGAAAGCAATGAGATCACTATTTAAAGCTTAGAATTAAAGGAAATGAAAGAGAAACTTACAAACTCCTCTAGCTAAACAAGAGGACCAATAAAGGCAGCTACAAGCTCCCTAGCTTATTAGATAAGCTAGGGTAAAGTCCTTGGGATCTCTTCCAAGTTAAGATCCCCTTCCAAAAAGCTCATATCCAAATAGGTCCATGATAGATTAAACTTTAAACTGATTTAAGGTTTAAGTATGATTAATTTTGAATTCAATAAGCTCTATTTCAGCTTATAGACTAAAAGAGCTTTAAATGAGCTTATAACAGGCTTATGAGAAATAGCTTAATATTTGAGAAGCTTAAGATTGAGATTTAAAAAGCTTTAAAACTGAATTTCATTAATAGAAGAGACTGATTACATTGCTTTTAAAAAAAAATTACAAAACATTTAAGTAAAATTACGAAATTAAGCTAGACTAAAAATGACTAAAAAACTAGATGGTGTGTGTGTGAGAAGTGAGGCCTATTTATAGGCTGCCTTGGAAGATTCTAGCCTCTTGCCTTGCTCTCCAAACTTTCAATCTCAACCAATCATTTCTTCAATCATTTGAGCTTCTATTGTGGTCGTTGGATTAATTTGTGGACACCTGAGGATTGCCAACATGTCATTCTTTGATGTGACGTTTGTGCTAGTTTTGTGAGTGAGTTTAGCACAAAAACCCACATCTCTTGTGCTTTCACCATTGATGACGTGGCCTTTGAGTGTGAAAAGGCTTAAGTAATCCTTGATTTGACCTTAATGACCCTGCCATTGTATACTAGACCACTTGAATAGACAATCGCACCCTTTAATTTTCAAAAGCCCCTTGATTTACCTAGATTGGTAAAAGGTTAGTGACGATGAATAGTAACTAGCCTTCGCGCCTCTTTTATAACTGAATCGGGGTAAAAGTCGTTTGACTTTTGGAGAATGACACAAATGGCCCTTGTCTTTCTTTTCCTTTTTTCTAGCTATAATTAATTTACGAAAATTGCAAAACTGGCCCTTGTGGTTGTTATAAAAGGAAAGTGGGTTTTGTTTTGGGTTTGTTGACTTTTGTTGACCATCTTTGACTGATTTTGGCTGATTTTGACTGAGGCTTGGCTTTTCTGGCTTCGGCTTTGATTCTTTGGCTTCTTTTTGTACTCTTCTGATTCTCGTGTCCGTGCTTGCTCGTTTTTGACTGTTTTCTTGTGATTTTTAACTTATCCGTACATGCACACACAAAACACAAATACAAGCATATTTTTGCTATTTTTGGTCTATTTTGGGATTATTTGGGTTGTTTTAGGCATAAATGGATATGTGTATTCTACACTTATCAAACTCCATATGAAAACACACACACATACACATGTTAATAAATGTGTGTAAAACTTACTTAATTCAGCTTCTGGCATAGCTCTATGTTGTTGCTATAGCTTCTGCTCATCTGTTACATTTTTTTGCTGAAAGACAACTAATGCTAAAAGCCTCTATTGCATATCCCGTTGCAACATATTTGGCTGTGGAACTCAAATTCCAGTTGTGACCTTTGGCCTTGCGCCGGATGATTTTGCTGTGGAACTCTAACCTTAGACTGCAGCAGTGCCAACATCTATAATTAAATCTGGTTGTAAGGTCTGAATAGCGCATACGTCACAAGAGATGCAGAAAAGGTTCCGACACTCAAACCCTGTGAAAGAAATAATTCCAAAGGCACATATAAGTTCAGTTTAATGACAAACTACACAAACACGTGGTTTATTTCAAATAGCATTTGTAATATATCCGAATTTACATCTATCAAATTATGGGATATTACACATCAATTAATAGCTGAATAAGAGTTTATGTGGATTTGGATTGTACTCACCTGATATAATATATGTGCCATTATTTTATTTGCAACATATTCTTCAAGATATCCACCAGCGAATACTGTAAAAGAAATTTAAGGTCACAAGCAACGGATAAAGAGCATTATCAACCAGCGAATAGTAGATATCTTTAAACCACACAATTGAACAACATAGACCATGAAGCAATAATAGTAGTTACCGGCTCTCTAAGTGGTATCTCTCCTGATGATCCGAATTCAGGTTGGACA
>BQNB010095997.1:2846-25733 GCA_026074375.1 Tanacetum coccineum
AGTGATAACATTAAGATAATTAAATGTATTTACTTAATCATGCATTACTTATCAGATTGCTTCTCCTAATCATGTTGCCTTGTCACACTTGTGATGATCTGTGTAAGTATTTCCTAGGTTATGAACGGATTACACGAACCCGCCGTCTATTTAATATTCCGTTAAGGCAATGCACAAGTAAGGTAGTATGAAGAATATTACAAGGCGCCTAAGAGTATATTAAATGCGTGTGAAATACCTTTAGAGGGATCAACCATATAAGGGGGTAAAGTAGTATGAAGACTGTTACCTGGTGGTATCTTTTCTATGCATTCGCGTTTCCCTAGATGTGTCAATAGCGATACAGACAAAAGCTGGTTTTCTAAAGCCTAACGCGCACATTCATCAACAAAAAGCAACAATAATAGGATCTACAATCCGACTTTCATGCAATCATAAGCAAATACAAAGGAGGGTTTAGCCTCGCATATTATAAGGAAAACAAGAGAATAAATCAATCAAACAACATATAGACATATTGAATGATTAATTATAAATAACCTTATTGGATTAAAACATGGATTGAAGATAGTACAATAGGGTTTTGAGGCCCTAAAAATGACCTACAAAGCTGCTACAAAGACTAGGGTTCGTCTCCCAAAAGTTATACACAGTTACACACTTAAAACCTTAAAATCGGTTTTGTATATATAGAGATATCGCTGCGACGGCGTCACATTAAAGTCCTGACGCCGTCACTACGTGGATGATTCTAGATTGTCTTTAAGTCGGCCACGTCCTAACGTTGTTGCTAGATCTTTGATGCCGTCACTGGATAGATCACGACGGCGTCGCTTTATGCCTGTGACGCTGTCTCCACGCTCTGTGAACAATGCTTCTTCATGGATTTGGTGTAGGTCCGTAATCTTGTCTGTTTCTTCTTCAAATGAGCCCAAGTCACGTGTATTTCCTCTAAGTGCCATCCAAGTGCTAAAAATATGAAAACAAACGATTAAGCACGTAATCTAGGCATATTTGCATGATTTAGGGGGTTAAATGACCCCTAAATAGTGTATAAAATGACACATTATCAAACGCGCTCACTTTATCTAGATTTCCTTGATACCCAAGAATCCTGAGAAATGGCTGGATGTAGTTGAAATTAACTGGTGTAATGAATAGATGTTGATGACATCAAATAACTTCTAATTATTAGCATCATTTATCCCATCTATATTATTCATTTTATATTATTTTATATAAGATTTGATACTTAATTTCTTATATTTACATTTTGGGGGGAAAATTTAAAATTCAAATTTTATGTTTTTAATAAAACATTTCTTTTAATGAATAAATATATTTTTTATATATTTTTATAAAAACATTTTTGTAGAAGTATAAGGTTTAAGAAAAATTATTTTCTTGATCACTAATCATGTTTAATGATTTGTCTATTCATACCTTAAGTGATTAATCTTAGAAATAGAATTTTATGATTAGTAATTTATAAACGTTTAATTTTATCATAAACGTTTTCACATTTTGTTATTATCAAAACATTGAGAGGTCGAGAAATATAAATAACGTTTTTAGGCATTATTTGTATTAACATCGAGAGTTCACTTCACTATATTAACAAGCTCCCTTTAGGTGGAGAAAACTGTACACACAAGGCTTACACCAATTTCCAACACTAAGCCTAATGTCGAGTTCTAATCTTAACTAGAACCGATCTGCTACTCACACTCATATTTTGAGGCCTAAAATACTAACCGCTCTCACAAGTATCCACTTCACCTAAATACTTACACGATCTACCCGATCTAACTATAACACAAAATTACAAGAGATATGAATGAATTGCAAAGTACAACTCAATTGTAACAACGTTACGTAAACACAACCTAAACTATAATAATCTGTATCTTGATGATTACGAGTATTCTTCTCTTGCACTTGGAGAGGTAATCTTGAATCACTGAAAACAAATGCTTATAAAGATTAAATGATCAAAGGTTTGGAAGGATTTAGAAATCTGTTGGTTGATTTAAGACAGAAAGAATGTGTGTGCAAAAGGTTAAAAAATCTGTTGGAACAACCTACTATTTATAGGCAAAGATGGGTGGAAAACGACTTGGGCAACCCCCTTAATTATATGGGCAGCCCCCTTATCAATGAGGGGGCCGCCAGCACCTATAAGGGGGCCGGCACCTTATAGGCCACTCCCATTTTGTCCTTTTCTAGGAAAGGTTTTTCTAAGGTAGATTTTTCTGTTTTGAGGGGAAAATCTGATTTCAAATTATTTATTTGAATTAAAACATTTCTAATATTTTTGTAAAAAGGTTTTGTTATATTTTATTAAAAATGTAAGGTTTAGGACAAAACTAAATTTCTTTGATTATTAACAAATTAAGCATTTGTTTATTCATACCTTAAGTGATTTATGTCGAAATGGAAATTTACGACTAATAATTTGTTTACGTTTAATTTTACGTAGAACGTTTTTACATTTTGTGATTATCAAAACATAAAGAAATCGAAAAATATAAATAACATCTTTAGACATTATTTGTATTAACAATCTTTCTATTTTTGATGATTACAAAATCTAAACTCATAAAATGTAAAATGATATTTAAACAAGTTTTTAGTGAGTTTTATTCTATTTCTCCCTATTTTTGTCGAATCAAAAAGGCTTCGTCGATGCGCAAATGTAAATTCAACGGAATGAACGCTCCCCCTTGATGTGTGCTCCCCCTTGTTTTAGGGCAACAAGGAATCGAGCTATGGTGACTTGCTACAAAACGAGCTAGAAGAACAAGTGCAATATATAATTCCAACTTTGAGCAATGTCATGAAAAATATTCAAGCGTAGGCTAAAAATAATGATGAGCAAAAAAAATATGCACTATTATTGATAATGATAATAACAAGAACCAGTGCAACAATATAAGTTAAAACAAACCAACCAATCAACATAATTAAAGTCCTAAAATTAAACTTTATTCATTTAAAGCATAAGTAATCATGCTTAAAGTATGATAATACAACATTCATAAAAGTAACTGCTACAAATAATTCTATATGATCTAGAGAGCCATAGAATTTGCTTGCGAAGGGTAGTGAATTTTTATTGCAAGCAAGATAGGTGAACATGTAGAGTGTTTAGTTTGCCGTTGGAAAGGTTGTTTTTGCTGTTTAGTTTGCTTGAAGTGGTGGGTACGGTCGGGTGGGGAGATACTAAATCCAATTAAGATCTTCACTTAAGGATAAGAATTTTTTTGGTTGTAATGACAACAAGAGCAATAACCAATATGATGTTCAACTTGTTCTAAAGTGATGGTATGAGGAATGTTTGGTGTTGATGGTGTTGTTAATGGGTTTGTGGTATGGTTTGAGAGGTGCATTGCTAAAAGATTGGAGAGATCTTAAAGTTGATTGATCTCGTTAACAAACATATTTTTACTTGAAGATGGAGGTGGTGGAGGTTGAGTTTGGTTATCACCTTGAGGAGGGTGTAGAAATTAAGCTTGTAGTATGCTAGCAACATAAGGATCAATGAGTGGAGGTGAGTGAGATTGAGGTGAGGATTGGTTTGTGTGTGCAATTGAAGAATCTTCATTTTAAGTTCATTGCATGGTGATGGAGGTTTAGGCATTGGTGTAGGTGTGTCAACTTCATCAAATTTGGTGAATGACAAGTGTTCAATTTATTTCTCTACACGGGTCTTACAAAAATTTTAGGTTTCTTGGAAGTTTTGGAGGAAGAGTTTTGAGAAGATGACATTGGAGAAGAGAAGTTGGGAATGATGAGAAAAGGAAGATGATGACCATTTTATACTAACAGGATGAGATGATTTGGGTAGTTGTACATTGTGAAGGATACAAGTCCAAGAAATGTTTGTGAATTCTTGGCAAAGATAGCAAGGTCTAGGCAAAAGTGAGTTAAAAGTATAAAGAAATAGTAAAAATCATAGACAAACTGGCCGACCCCCTTATCAATTAGCGGACCGCCCTTGATAATTCAGGGGGCCGTCGCCTGGGCATTTTGTTTTCTACTAAAATTTGTAAGAAAGGTGGGAATTTAGGTGACATTTTTGCAGCAAATCCTATGTTTATAGCTCTCAAGACCTCTTATTTGCAAAAAACATGTAATCACATTTAATGTAATCAGCTAGCAAGACTGCAAGGCATTTTTAATAACATAGCCATAATTATGCAAGCACTTGTAGATAAACAAAAAAAAGATTAAGTTGTCGATGAGACCTACATTAGATCTAGTTAGTTCGCATTATGCGACATATCATAATCAAGTAAAAGTTTAAGTTTCCTAATATTCCTACTACAATACTAATTTTAGCAACGAGTCATCATCCGTGATTACTTTGAGTATAATCGCTTCTCATGCTTTCATCCTCACTGGGTGGTTCCTAATGGCCTTCAATGTAATTTTCATAATGTCCCATGAGAGCCATGACATGGGGGAAGGTTGGATATTTTAATTTGTTTAGGTTAGGATGAATGGATGTTAAGTGACGAAATAGACGAGTTAGCAACATGCCATATGACATTGGAGAGTCGGGGTTGTTTTTGACAGATGACATTCAGTTGACAATGAAGTAGGCGAGATTGTAGGGTTGATTGTTCATGATGCAATACATCATATGACAAGAAGATGCGGAGATGTGATCACAAACCTCTCCGAGACTCAAGATGTTTTGTCAAAGAATTTCATCCTAAGATTGCATGTCAGCACGAAGTTCTAGTTTATGAACTTTGTTTTGTAATGTGTTTTTGTAGTTGTTTGAATGGAGTTTTTAATTTATTTTGTTGAAGGGATAGATGTATGATATGGACCATCGATTTCTTGATTGTTTTTAAAAGAATCGATAGAACATTCTTTCGAATAGGCACAATGACCTTGACATGAAACACCAAGGATATTGGCAAAATGTTCAAGAGTAAATGAAAATATCATATCGAGTGCCTAAAATTTTATGGAAATAGATTGATCCACATTTCTTATAATTTCAAAGTGAGAATAAAATTCGATAATGAACCTTAGACAAATAGACTCATCTATGTTATAGATTTGTTGGAGGCCTATGGCTCCAAACATTAATTCAATGTCATCTTGGCTTAAGAATGTTGAATTTGCAACACGTCCTTCGTTAATGGTTCTAGATTCTAGATTTTGGATTGACCTTTTTAAGTGTTTGGGAATATATGTTTCATTTGAGATTTTGGGAATGTAATTCTTGGTTAGGTGAAGTTCAAATTAAAGAATGTGAGTCATGACAATTCCTAAACAAACGAGAATAAGTTACAATTATATTATAAGATCGAAGGGTTGATTTGATACCTAGTGTGTGTCTATATGCAACAAATGTGAGGTAACGATTATTTCGACTCTAAAATAAAAACCTATGAAATGATTTAAACGCCCCTTTATTCACTTTTGCTCAGTCGAGTGTGTTGAAAAAAATATATTAGATTATATATTTCAGAAACAATCACGACTTCATTGTGTATGCATGTATAAATTAGGATTTTTATACATATATAACTTTTCAAAAAATAATTCTAATGAGAATCAAATATTCGCAAATATGCAATTCCTAAATCTATGAGAATCAAAGTAGTTTACATTGCATAATTCTAATTTTAATTTCATAAGAGCACAAAAAGTATTGAAAACCCCCAATTTTTATTTTATGCAAAAATTGAATCCTAGACACAAGAGTGAGAAATGAATTTGTGAAGATACTTACAATTCTTATTGTGAGTGATGATGTATATGTTTTTGATTGGTGAATTTTACTTGAGATTGAATTGTTAGATTGTATTTTGATGTTTTGGATTTCTTCTTTTCATCATATGTAGTGGGGTGTGTTTGTTTATGACTTAAAAAATAAAATAAAAGGAACTATGCATTTTGTCAAATGGCCACCCCCCTTATCAACAGGGGGCCACCCATGTAATTTTGAAGACACCCTGGTTAATCGGGGGTCCGCCAGTCAGACAAATTATTTTTCCCGTTTGAACATTTTTTAAGAAAATTTTAAATAAGAAGTGACGTTTTAATTGCGTTTCGCCAATTAAAAATACTTAAGCATTTTGGAAAAAATAATTAAGTTGTCAAAACTTGTTGAGATCTATTAAAAAAATGAGAGGAATGCGAGATGAAATTCGACGAAAGAGTGACATTCCAATTAACCTTTCCTTAATTAAAAATACTTTGATTATTTCGGATGAAATAATTAAGTTGTCGAGATTTAAGGACGAGAATTTAATAGTAAGGAGACTATTAAATGGAAGACGAGATGTTTAGTCGATTTGTTCCATCATTCCTAGACCTAGATGTAAGTAGTTGAACGGCTCACGTTTGAGAGGTTTAGTGAGGATGTCGGCGTTGTTATCTTTCCACGAAACTTTTTCAGTAGAAATATTTCATTTTTGAACGTTGTTGCGAAGGAAATGGTGACGAATTTCGATGTGTTTAGTACGTGAGTATTGCACGGGTTTTTTGCTCAAGTCGATGGCTCCTTTGTTGCCGCACATGATTGGAATGTCGTCGAGGCGTATGACGTAGTCGATGAGAGCTTGTTTCATCCATAGTGCTTGTTGACATTCCTTTCCGACGCTTAAGTATGTGGCTTCGATAGTGGATATAGCAAGAGCGGCTTGATTCTTCGAAAACCAAGATGTTAAACAACATCTCATAAACGTACAAATACCGCTAGTGCTTTTTCGGTCCACATAATCTCCCGCATGATCAGAGTCGGTATATACTACGGTTTCTATGCCGGACCCCTTATGATACCATAATCCTAAGTGCGTAATGCTTTTAACGTATCAGAATATATGCTTAACCGCTTCAAGATGAGAGGTTTTGGGATCCTCTTGAAAGCGTGCACAAAAGCAAACACTAAAATGATATCGGGCCTACTTGCCGCTAAGTATAATAGACTACCTATCATACCTCTATATTTCGTATTATCCACGGACTCACCTTCTTTGTCCGTCATGAGTTTTGTATTCGGGGACATAGGCATTTTCATTGGCTTAGAATATTCTAATCCAAATTTCTTAAGCATTTCTTTTATATATTTAGATTGTTTAAAGAATATATCATCTTCTAATTGTTTTATTTGTAATCCAAGGAAGAAATTTAGTTCACCCATCATGCTCATCTCAAACTCATCGTGCATGATTTTAGCGAAGTCATCACACAATTTTTGACAAGTTGAACCGAATATAATGTCATTGACATATATTTAAACAATGATGAGGTTTGAACCTTTCTTCTTTTTAAAAAGTGTGTTATCTACCATTCTCATTTTATAATCATGTTTAACAAGAAACACTTTTAATCTATCGTATCAAGCTTTAGGAGCTTGTTTAAGACCGTATAAAGTTTTCTTGAGTCTATAAACATGATTAAGTTTTGCGAAATCAAACAATCTCGAAGGTTGTGCCACGTATACCTCCTCATTGATAAAACCATTAAGGAATGCACTTTTTACATCCATTTAGAATAATTTAAAGTCTAACGCGCAAATATAAGCTAATCAAATTCTAATAGATTCTAATCTAGCTCGGGAGCATAAGTTCCGTCATAATCAATTCTTTCTTGTTGATTGTAACCTTGGGCAACTAATCTAGACTTATTTCTAGATACGATATCATTTTCGTCGAGTTTATTTCTAAATACCCATTTAGTTCCTATAACGGTCATAGACTTAGGATTTGGAACTAACTCCCAAACATTGTTTGTGGTGTATTGATTTAATTCTTCTTGCATGGCAACTATCCAACTTTCGTCTTTTAATGCTTCACCGACATTTTTAGGTTATATGGTTGAAAGGAAACAAAAGAGATTACTTTTGTCTTGAGCTTGAGATCTAAGGGTTCTTTGATTTAAATTTCCTATAACATTTTCTAATGGATGACTTTTAGATTATTTAATATTGACAATTTTATTATTTTCCAAATATTCACCTTCGACATCATTTCCTAAAGGTTTCTTTTCACTAACCTTAATAGCTTTTTCATTGACTAAATCATCATCCTCCAAAGGTGATGTTTTAGGCGGGGGAGGACTTTCATTGAATGTCACATTTAAGGACTCTTCGACTTTCACAGTGTGTTTTTTAAGAATTATATATGCTTTACTATTTTGTGAATATCCTAAGAAAACACCTTCGTAAGACTTTGAGTCGAACTTGGTGAGATAGACTTTTGTATTTAGAACGAAACACTTGCTTTCAAATACTTTAAAATAATCAATAGTAGGTTTCCGACCTCTCAATATTTCGTATGAGGTTTTTCCTAAAGATTGAATTAATCGCATAATTGCCGCCGAAACCGCTGTTTTGCGTGGTGCCATGCTAGTACATTATAAAGCATTTAGGACATTTTATTTTTAAAAAGACTTATAATTCAGACATTTAAACTTACTTATTATGAAAATATAAGGATGTGTAATCTTGACCATCCATCTCATTTTAGGGAACCACATCTTAGAGTCTCATGTGTCACTTATTAATAGAAAAACCACATTTATTTTTAAATTGAAATATCTTTTTATTTATTTATTTTCTGATCTAATTTCATCATATTTTTTAATATTTTATGATCCTTAATTCAACATCCATTTTGATATATTTATATTAATTTTAGTTTTTTTTATTTATAATGCCCCAAAATTGCTGTTTTGCGCGGGTACCATGTTAGTAATATAATAGAGGTTATTGTTCATTATGTGAGTAGAAGCAAGTCCACATTTGTTAGAGAGTATACTAAATGATGTGTTGGACTTTTTACAATGACTAAGAAAAAGCTTGGAAAAATGTTTACAAGTCCATCATTTGGGCCTTACGTGAATATGATCTTCTATTGAGTTAAGTGGATGACAAGCTTTACTAGGCTACAATAGGCAATCAATCGTTTATAAAGACTCCCAATGTGGATTTTTTAATTATCTGAAAAACTCCCTAGAAAATAAGAATTTGTAGTTATGGTTAATTATGGATAGAGGTAGTACAATGATGTTTTTGAAGAGCCATTAAATATGTTTAGTTTCTTTGTTACTTTCGTTTAGCATACAGTATCACATAATCGAATGTCATAATACATAGAGTGATGTGAAAGTCTTCTAGTTGATCGCATCTTGCAAATTTTATATTAACAATCAGATTATTATTCTCACTTTGCCCACATTTATGGATGATTATCAGGTTGGATCTATCATCGGGGTAAAGCTAATCATTACAACCTTTCCTGATATATGGTGCCTTAACAGAAGGATTATTGACATTCACTCATATACTGATCACACTCGGCCTTGATAGAAACATCCGTGCTAGTTTCTCTAGAAAGACATGGATTAGTAGCATCTTAATACTATCTCTTCATATACTCAGATCAGATTTAACCGGCGGATGCATGAATCCGGCTGCTGTATGTATTCCCATCTAGACTTAAACGGGTCAATTGCGGCTGTTTGACACCGATAGTCGGTCACCTTTTTTCTTGAAATGTATGTATTGACAATTGGTATTTTTTTTAGCAATTGGATGGGCATATGCTTTCGATGCTCATATAACAAAGAATCATATAATTGTTTATTGGCTTGCACCCATCGAAGCTACTCTGTTGGGAGTATGGACATTTAGATTGCTTGTACACCTATCAAAACCAGAAAACAGAAGAAGATGAACTGAAGGTGATTCTTTCAGACATTTGCATAAAATGATTGTTCCACATAGAGTTGACCTACACAAATTTGTTGTACAATAGAGATCCTCTTGGCTTCCCATTCGTATGCCTTCTTTCTCATTTTAACATGTGATGCATATTATTACTGTTAGTTGAGATGTTAATTTATTTTTTTAATGGTTTAGTAGGCCTCGTTCATTATTTTCTATGCATCTAGAATAATCTTATGTACAATATAAATTGTTTGGAATGAAGAATGCAAAAGCATAAATCTAATATGGTAATCAGAGCCATATAATTCTCTCCTAACTTATCTCAAAATAACGACTTCAAAATCACCTCCTCCTTCCCAAATCTTACGTGTGGTTTCACATCTCTCCCAAATTTTCTTTTCTTTTCTTGAAATCACGTGTATTAAAAAAAGGGGAAGGAAGATCGGTGGAAAAGTAGTCTGTTGGTGCTGCTTGTATCAAAAGACAATTGGTTACTTAATCTTTATTGGACACAAATAAAGAATAAGGGATATTGGATCCGTTGAATTAACCATCTTCAAGCAAGTAGCATATTTATTTACATTTGGAATTCTTGCATGGTATTGTGACGTATGTAATTGTTTAAAGTATAACAATTAAAAGCTTCATTATGTTCAGTGGTATTACACGTTTCATGAGAACAAGCAACAGAAACACACCGCAACCCAATTGGACCGCACCAAATGTTCCTTTTCATAGATTGGTTCAGCATATATCAGATGTTAACCGGAATAGTATTCTAGGCTCGTGCCCATTTCAACTAAAGAGACTCTTCTTCCTAATGCTTTCTCCACTATGACAAACGAAGATCCAAACATGGAATAAAGAATACGGGTGCGTCTTCTCATCTAAACTCCCATTCAAGTAATTTAAGTACTGTTTATGACAATTGTTTATATTCATATGTTCGTATAGGTCACGACCAACACTGGCGATAGCATCTTGTCCACCCTTAGTCGTCCTTTTCATCTTCATAATATTCTTGTCACTCGTAACATAATTAAAAATCTTATTTTTGTACGTCAATTTACCAGGGATAATAAATGTACTGTTGAGTTTGATGAATTTGATTTCTCTGTAAAGGATTTCTTGACCCGTCATATACTCCTCAGATGTGATAGATGAGGAGACCTCTACCCCGTTACCAAACCATCTCCTATATCTAGTGCTTTGATTTCTGTCATACTACGTGGCACCAACGTCTCGGAACGATCTCTTATTTCTAGTAATTTCATTTCGTGTAACAAAGAGAAAGAGAAGTCTTCACATATTTGTCATGCTTGCCAACTTCGCAAACATATGAAGGTTCCGTTTGTCAATTCGAATACTCATGTTTCTTCTTGTTTTGTTATTATCCCATTTGATATTTGGACTTCTCCTATCGTTAGTGTTGGTGGTTTTAAATATTATGTTTTGTTTCTTGATCACTTTTCTCACAATGTTTGGATTTATCCGTTACATCATAAATCTAATGTGTTTCAAAAGTTTGTACATTTTCGTTTATGTCAAAAATCAATTTAATTGTGAAATAAAAGCTTTCCAATGTGACCATGGTGGTGAGTTTGATAACACCAACCTTCTTCACCTTTTTGAAAAAAATGGCATTCAAATTCGTTTTTCTTGCCCTCAAACCTCTTAACAAAACGGGAAATGTCATTTTCCTAGCCCACATTCCGCCTACATTTCGGGTCGAGGCTCTTCAAGAGCCAAAAACAATGACATACCATGTAGGAAGTTATTTAACAAAGAACCTGACTGTCGCCTTCATATATTTGGTTGTCTATGCTACCCGCAGCTTGATTCCCCTAATAAATTAGCCCCTAGAGCCACACCATGCATTTTTCTAGGCTATCCCGCCTACCATCGCGCTTACCGTTGTCTCGACCTTTCCTCCAACAAAATTATACTTATCGACAACATTTGATGAACAAAAATTCCCTTATGAATCTCTTTCCCATATCACCCCACCCTCATATGATTTTCTTAACCCGACGCCACTTACTCACACCTTAAGCATTTAACTGCAAAGGATAACTCTTACTTGATGCATGTTTCATTTACAAATGCTTCTTTGTTTTTTTGTATTATCTTAAATCTTTTATCAACCAACAAATAGTTAAAGATCAGAGTGAATAACTTTATACTTTTTTTGTGCTAATCTTTGTCGAAACAGGAGCCTCAACGTATCTTTGACCGTCTAACGTCCCCAACCCTAGATTTTGTAAAACAGATATGCCAACAAGATGCAAAAAGAAATAATGAAATGGCTCCAATAGTTCAAAGTATAATGCAAGATGATGAGGAATTCAAAAGAGGGTGGCTAGGAATTGAAGGTGTTGGAGATAAGATTTTTGGCTTATCTCCACGTGGTAAATTATATTCCTTTGATAAGCCTTCCAAGCAAGTTTGTTGGTCTAAAGAAATTAAAATATTACTACCTCTTTCAAATGGAAATTCAACATTCGTGGTTGATTCCTCTTTCATAATCATATATTCAGAGAGAGTGAGTGAGGCGAGCGTTAATGCTTTATGTTCTTCCTTTGAAAATAATGGTTAGTTCGCAATACAAAAGCTAATCATGGTAATTCAAAGAAGTTAGTTAAGTCTTTGTAACAATAATATAACATGATAATACTAACATTCAAGGCTGTCTTAAATATACATTGTCCTTGTTTATCATGAATTTGTAACTTTTTTCCTTCTTTTAAACTTTGGGTCCAGGATCTTGTATTTCATGAAGACGAGGTTTTTGAAAAAATATCTAGACATTGTGAGAATGGAGATTGTGAAATGTCAAAATTGGTCGAAGAAGTATATGTCGAATCTCAGCCTTTTTTTAACACCATCCCTCTGCCCTCGTAAAGATATGCTTTGTGTTAGACGGTCTGATGTTCAAGTAACTTGGTACGAGGGAAGAATATATCACGAAGAAAGAAGAAGAACGAGACTTGTTTTGTGTTACGTCTGTGTTTCTTTGTTTGATATTTTAATGCTAAGATCAGATGGTGCAATGTTGATTGATAAGCCCATGGTTTGTAAGCCGGTGGTTTTCCACGAGGAAAGGTAAACATGCTGTAAAATGGTCTGCCGAGCATCAAATGGGTATCGATATACTATGCATTAAAAAATGTGGGAGTGATGATGTTAGTGTTCACAATTTAATAAAGTATATCCGTGATATTATTAACGCGAACGCGAATGTTATGAAGGTCCTTCAAACATTCATAACATGCGGTCAAAAATGATAGACATCGTTTGAAATTTTGACACCATGAACCTTCATAACATTCGCGTTCGCGTTACAAAGATCACAGATAGACTTTACTAAATTGTGGACACTAGCATCATCACTTCCACAATTTTCAATGCATAGTAGATCGATCCCCAGTTGATGCTCGACTACTATGCCATCGTTCCCGGCATACCATTTTACAACATATTTTATTCTTCTGATGGAAAACATATTCCATCGGCTTACGAACCACAGACTTACCAATGAACCTTCCACCATCTAATCTTAGCATTAAAATATCAAACAAGAAAACCTGGTTGTAACACAAAACACTTCCTGTTCTTCTTTTCTTCGTGGGATATTCCTCCCTGGTACCAAGTTACTAGGGCAAAGGGTAGTGTTGAAAAGGGCTGACCCAAATCAGGATCAAGATATACTTCTTCGACCAATTTTGACATTTCACAATCTCCATTCTCACAATGTCTAGATATTTTTCCAAAAACCTCGTTTTCACAAAATACAAGATCCTCGACCCAAAGTATAAAAGAAGGAAAAAGGTTACAAATTTATGATAAATAAGGACAAAGTATATTTAATACAGCCTTGAATGTTACTATTACCATGTTAGATTATTGTTTTAATGACTTAACTAACTTCTTTGAATTACCATGATTAACTTTTTTATTGCGAACTAACGATTATTTTCAAAAGAAGAACATAAAGCATTAACGCTCATCTCAGGCACTCTATCTCAATACATGATTATGAACGAGGAATCAGCCATATAACTTCCATTTGAAAGAGGTGGCAATATGCCAATTTCTTTTAGACCAACAAACTTGCTGGGAAACCTAATCAAAAGAATATAATTTACCATGTGGAGATAAGCCGAAAATCTTATCTCCAACACCTTTAGTTCCTAGCCACCCTCTTTTGAATTCCTCATCATCTTGCATTATACTTTGAAGTATTGGAGCCATTTCATTATTTCTTTTTGCATCTTGTTGGCATGTCTGTTGTACAAAATCTAGGGCGGACATCAGACGGTCAAAGATACTTTGAATTGAGCATGATTACTTGTTACAATTGCAGAATTGCAGAATTGAGCATCCAAACCGTCGATTCTGACACTTGTTAGGATCCTGTGAGTAGGAGGATTTGTAGGCATATCAAGTAGGAGGAAATATCATTTTTCCCTAATAATAGGGTGTTTGAATTTGAGATATGAAATTGATTATTTCAATCAGCTTTTTTTATGTCAGTACTATTGGAGTGTTTCCAACATGTACTTGACTAAAATTTATATGTGATACACCATGTGAAATATATAACATATATATTTAAAATAAGAAATGTGTGGAGAGCTAGCTGCTTACTTGGTGGTGTAAAGATCCCACATATTCAAGGTGGAGGCATCCTTACAATCTTCATTTTTCAAACTTTGACATTTCATGATCCGCATACAAAGTTTCTATGATACCCTCTACATTTAGATTAGCGTTTTGAGCCAATATTTTTGGTATCAGTTCAAAGCTCTCAGCATACTTTGCAAATACAAATTTACAATCTGATTTAATGATCTGCAAATTAATACATCACAAACTCAAATTTATTTCTATCATTCTGAATCATATATTACGCATTTTA
This sequence comes from Tanacetum coccineum, assembly GCA_026074375.1. Taxonomy (NCBI): domain Eukaryota; kingdom Viridiplantae; phylum Streptophyta; class Magnoliopsida; order Asterales; family Asteraceae; genus Tanacetum; species Tanacetum coccineum. The sequence goes on from BQNB010095997.1 coordinate 17,459, forward strand.
GGCTAAAAAATAAAATATAACAATACCAGGTTTCTTTGAAAGAAAATTCCCTCAGTCTGGCTATTTCGATTTCAGTGGCTCCAGCTACTGTTGTCCCTGCATAATGCCTGAAACAATAACAGTATTGACAACGTTAACAAAAGCCCTTTCGAGTTGGTCATCTGATATGATATTAGTACTTGCTCCCACTCCCAGCAAAACAGTCGCCACACCACCTTGTTCATTTGTTACCGTTACCTAAACAAATGTAATAAATATTCATATCCGTTGCTTTATATTAGGTAATAGATGAAAGAAATAAAAGCAACCAGAAAGAAAAAAATTTGTTGTATATATACCCTAGCACCACGAGTCTCCTCAACTGAAATGGAGTCAACGTATCCAAGAAAAGAAGGGTCTACAGTGTTCCCAAGCTTCAATTGGAAGTTAAAATGATTATTTATTAGCAAAGGTTTGTTAACATTAGCTATATTTCATAAAAAATGCAGTAATATATTATATATGTGGTGCTTACAAGAGGAACAGCATCAGTTGTGCGGCAAAAACAATCAAGTTCAAATTGGGAAGCAATTTTTAAAACCATGATCCTGTAAATGAATGAACAAATTACATTTCAAACCGGTATATAGAAATTAAAGATGCTGTGGTTTTGAAATACTAAAAGCTATTTGGACTTGGATATTCACATTCAATGGTAGTTTGCCATTTTAACTCTTTTTACAACTACAAGGGTATAACAAATACAAATAACTAGGATTTTAACTCTTAATATTCACATTCAAGTAGGATTTTATATACGGGCGGTCCAAATACAAATAACTATAATCATTTATATAATTTAGTTTTGATCTTTTAATTGGATTAATAAGTAAGAACATTTGAAAACTGGAAAATATATAAAGACTTTGGAATTTGAATAGATATAAGGGTATACCAAAAAATGTGACATGGTATATTATATTTATCATAATATCTACATTAGCTTTTGTCACGCTTAGAATTTAAGCTGGGCAAATTATTGTTTAGTGGACTTATTTTAAAACAATAGTAACAAATATGTAGTAACTCCTTGAATCTTGGGGACCAACCCATATTTCGTTGACAAATGCTTAATATCTACAACAGTATCAACTTTTAGAACCATGCCACTAAAGGTTTTAGAGGCACCCAGAGATGCACCCAAAAGCTTAGCAACTCTCACGTTATCGACATTAAATTTTACAGGGTTCTTTAGGCAAACTTGAACGCATGCTTGCAATAATCAAATATTAACAAGACCGTCATCAACACAGTTCGATATTTGACCAAATGATAACTTTTTGACAAGAAGAAAAAGATATCCTCCATATCATATAGTTTACTGGGAAACAGGAGCTTTCATACATAGAATGACTTGGTCTTTATTCCTCACATCCATGTCTCGGAACCCTCCTCGACCAAAGCTTCTAAAATCTCACCCAGCTGTAAACAAACAAAGAGTACAAGTTCGGGTCAATTTGTTTACTTTAGCAAACACGAGCAACTTATTATGTGATTTCCGGATCCAAAAGTTATGTAAGGTATAATGTATACCATGTATGTATTTGGTTCCATTAATACCAATTGGGGTGCTGTATGACATAAAAAAGTTAATTTTTATGTAAAATGCAACGATTTTCACCTGCTGATACTATCTATCAAAACATTGATGGCTTACGGTTATTAGGTACGTTGCTTAGCATATATAAATGCTCGTATAAATAAACTAGGTATATCTCAAAGCAGTGACGGACCCAGGAATATCGCTTGAGGGGGGCAAATTTTTTTTTTTTTTTTGGCAATGGCAACAAAATGTGGAAGAAAAAACTAAGATCGAAATGATAAATCAAGTATTTTTAGTTAGAGATAAGGATTTATAAGATTTTAAAGTGTTGAATTTGGGTTTTAATACGTGAGTGGGGGCAATTTGAATCTCGAGTGGGGGGCACTTTCGAAGAAAGGTCAAAATTACACAAAATTTTTGACTTTTTCGACGAGCCATGGGGGGTGTTAGTAGAAAATAAGTGTAGGGCTGATAATATGACTCAAATTATGTGTCGGGTCGAGATCCCGAATGATTTGAGTGTTAGATCTTGTACCAGAGCAAGAGAAGTGATGATTTCCTGCACAATCAAATAAACCGTTAGCCTTAACGTGGGGACGGACCCCACGGTTAGACTCCGGCGTGAAAGTAAGTAAACATGTAGAGAGAGAAAGTATGTGTATGTAGAGTGAGAAAATCGTACTGTTCATTGTGTCAGAAGGTCCCTTTTTATAGGCAAACGAAATATTAGGGTTTCCTAATATTTCGTTTGTTTAGTTAATGGCCGGAGTGGGTCCCTTGTCGGGCAAGGTTTCGCAATAACCATGTGTACGGACGCGTGTGTTTTTCGTGGACTGAAGCATCCTAAAGTTAGGTCCGCGTCCGTGCTGCTGTGTCCGGACCGTGACCAATGCAGGATTGGGTTTGGTTTCGGCCCGTGACTGCTAAGTTGGGCCCAGGGGCCCAAGTGATAGTGTGGCCCAAGCCCAAAGGCTTGGTATGCCTACTATACATCATCAAGTCCCCCCAGTCTAGTATGATATTGCATGCGGACCATGTCCAGCGTGCGGTGATCAATGCTAGACTCCGGTTTCATTAGTATGATTTGCCGCTTTCTGCGGTCATATGACTTCTCCGCAAAGCTTCCTCATCAAGTTTGTGACGTTTAGGTGACGTGGACCGACGTTGTCTTTTTATTTTCTGAATGATGTGACATATTTACAGCTGTTTTAACTGTTCCCTAGGTGAAACTCAATCGTTGATCATATGAGTTGATTACACGTGGCATCATCTGGCTGTGGGTAGGTATAAATATACCAAGGGTATAAATACCCCCTTGTGTTTTTACTGTTTCCTTTCCATAACTCTACTCTTCACCATTGTTGATTTCTTCAAGCTTTTCCTCTTTAGCATACGTCCGCATATCGTTTTCTTCCTTTCTTAAGGTTTTTCAAAATTCAGGTTAGCATTTCCCTTCACTCGAACTTCCCAATGGCTAATTTTTCTGCTAAATATTCTATTATGACCCAAGAGATGGTAGATAGCTTTTGCGAAAGCTTCTATATTTCGGCTAAGGTTCATCCCACTGCTCCGGGGCGCGATAAAACTATTGCCCAATTCCCAGCCGATAAAGTGGGCGTATATACTAGGATTTTTGACGTTTGTGGTTATAGGACTCCATTTACAAAGTTTTTGATGGCCGTTCTTAAATACTTTCGTGTGCATATTTCTCAATTATCGCCTTTTGGCGCAGCCCGGGTGTCCCATTTTGAAGTTCTGACGCGTGTACTCGACCTTTCCCCCTCGGTGACCATGTTCCGCGCTTTCTACACCCGTACGTATAGTGACGGGTTGTTTTCCTTTGCTAAACGTTTTGCTTCGGCTCCGTCTTGTTTTCCAAAACCCCCGGATTCCATAAAAATTAGGGGGACACTTTTTCTGGGTTGACTCTTGCGTATTTCCCATTTCCGTCCCTTTATATACAGGAGGTGTCCTAGAAAAGGACCCGGCTTCCCATCTTACTTCTCGTCAAGAGCAAACCGTAAAACTTCTTGAAGGCCATAAGGCTCCCTTCCGCCGGTATACGGAGTGCTTCGTATGCCTTGTGGGTTTGAGCCCGTACTATCCTTTTGACGACAATTCTTATTCAGCTTTTGAGCGTCTTGACGGAACGGGTGGGTGTTATTTCCTTTTAGTAGTGGTACTTTTATATCATAAATCCTGATTACTTGATGTTTATTTTGCAGATATGGGGTTGTTGGATTTTATCAAGACTGCTGACCCTCGGAAGGTCCGGGCAATGGAGGTTCAGAAAGGAGATGATCAGGTGACATTATTGGAGAGTACCCGACATTGCTTCATGCCCTTGGTGATTCCTGCCGCTGGGGGTAGTGGTTCTGTTGCGGCCAAGGAGATTCCTGCTCTGACTGAAGGAGGGCAGGAAAGTACTGCTGAAGAGAATGCTTATCTGGAGTTGGCGGACCCGGATGAGGGTACGGCCATGGCGAGGCAGGGTGATGAGGAGGTTGTTGCGGAGCAACCTAAAAAGATTAAGAAGAAAAGACTGACAAAGCAGAGCGACGCTCTTCCTGCTAAGAGGCTGAGGACAGACCACCCTTCCCTTGCCTTCGGTACTGGAGGTAAAATCCTTGCTGGTTTGGAGTAGATTATGCCGGCAGGCTCTCGTTTGTTGGCCCGGTAACAGTCTGCTACTCCCTCTGTTGCCCCTCCTTCTCAAGAAAGTGAAAGTTTTGTGGATTTATCTGCCCAAGCGAGCCTCCAGATCCGTATTACTGTGGGGAGGTATGTATACGCATCCTTAAGTACTTTCTGAGTTTCCGTACCTTTTCCTAATCATTGATTTTTTGTTTATCCTTACAGTTCTAGCACTTTGAGTGCTCCGGTAGATACTACCGCTGTCACCACAACCTCCACCAAGGCGAAGCTCGCCGCGGGTGTTAATCCGGATCTGGCTGGTCCTTCCCAGCTTAAGGAGTCAGAAGGGTCTGATGATTCTTTCTATGAGCTTGCTACCCTTGACCCTTCCGAGGCGAAATGTTGGTATGTTCCTTGGTGGAACATTACCAATGATTCGTTGTTGGACGATGGCTTTTCCTGCCGTACCCTGGTGGACTGAGTAGCTCCCCCCACCTTCTTCTCTGCTCTCCGTTCCATGGACTGTGATCAATTATACACGGAGTTTAATGTAGGTTCGGCACAACAAATATGTCTTGCGTCGGAGGTGAGATCCCGTGCGGAGCATGAGTTGGAGCTTAAAGAAAAGCTCAATGCTAAGTATGCTGTACGTGGTAAGTTCTTGGAGGAGAAAGACTCAGAGATCCTGAGGTTGAAGTCTCAGTTGGCGGAAAAGGAGGCTGAAACCGCGGAGGTTGTCCGTCTCCGTGACCAAGTTTCTTCCCTGTCCGGGGAGAAGTCTGCTTTGACTGCGGAGGTGTCAGCTCTCAAGGTTGTCATTACTCAGAAGGATCATGACATCTCCTTGGTTAATTCCCGTGCCACTCATCTTGAGTCTGCTCTTAATGATGCCCAGGTGGCTTGCACCGAGGCCGGGACCAAGATTACTTCGTTGTCGTCAGAGCGTGACAGGCTTGCCTCTGAGGTATGTCCGCACCTTTTATTCTGCATGTATATATATATATATATATATATTTTTTAAAATGTTCTTGCTCTTGCAGGTTTCTTCTTTGCTTGCTGGTTTTAAGGATTTCAAGGAGAGAATGGAAGTTCAGCAGGAAGAGCAGGCTCAGGAGCTATACAACCGTGTGGCCGAGCTTGAGGCACATGTGATGGATGTGTCCGGCCGTCTGGAGGGGGAATTTTATCCCACCTACTTGACTCTTTTGGCCAGAAAGAGATGGCTCCTGACCCATGGAATACAACTTGCTCTCCTTAAGTGCTTGAAATCTTCAGAGTACCAGGGCATCCTTGGTCACGCTTTGGGCCGGGCCATTGATTTTGGCATGCAGGAAGGTTTAGAGGCAGGTCATGAGCATTGTTTTGCCAGGAGGAGTCTTTCCGCAGTTGATGCTTATAACCCGGAGGTTGCCAGCACAGATTACGTTAACGCAGTTAGAGCCCTTGAAGATGCACACTTCTCCTTGGTAAATCTGTTAAAATCCAAAAAGGAGGCCGGGATGGATGAAGTTCTTGATTGCTTTCTTCTGTACGGACCCCTTACTGAACTTCTAGAAGCCGATTCCTTACAACCGTGTATTGAGCAGCTTTCTATTCCCATTCATCATGCTGGTGATAAAACGCCTATCTGGGAGACCTCCCTATCTTTCGCATTGATGAATGTGCATGCTCGTGCTGAGGGGGCCAAGAAGCATGTCGCGGCTCTTCGCCAACTGATGATGGAAATAGTCTCCGTGCCTCTGTCTTCCCAGACTTAGGTGGGTGAAGCTAGTATTTTTGCGGCCCCTCTCTCCGTTAAAAATTATGCTGAAGAAGACACAGATGAAACCTTGGGAAGTGTTGTTGCCGCCCTCCATCTTGAGCGTTGCTGCCTTTAGTTTTGTTTCCATGCCATGACCGCATGTGGTCTGTTGCTTGTATATTATACTTGGATCTTTTATATATATATATATATATGCCGAGGCCGTATGTGGCTATTTCTGTTTGCGGCCTTTATGTAATATGAACATTTACTTTTTTACCGCGGCCGTGTGTTGGCCCTTTTGTTGCGGTGTTTAGCTTATCATGTTAAACATGTTTTTAGGTGGACGCTAGTGCGTCCGTATTTATTATAACAAGGATGTTTTTCGCAGGTTATAACATTGCTATCTTTTTGTCATTACTGTTATACGTTCGTAATTGATAGTCTTATGAATATTTGTGGGTTATTCTCCCGGTGCCGGGTTTGCAATACCTCTTACACACCTAAGCTAATTTTGAGGTTGCTCAACCTTTATTATAAGGAATAATGTAAATGCGGAGCGTGGCTCCTTGCGTGCGCGTCTTAACAATTGATATATCTTTGCAAGGCAAAAATAATTTTAGGACTTAAAATTTGTGAGGGTAGCTAATCCTCACTTTTTATTAATATTCAAAATAAAACATTACAAGATAAAGAAAATCAAAACATTGCCCTCTGGGGCATCATGCGTGCCGAGCAGGTACTTACACTTCATGTACATAACATTTTTTAAGATTACAAATGTTCCATGTTCGCGGAAGTTCATTTCCTTTGTGATCCTTAAGCTTGTAGGCTCCCTTTCCTAATGACTCCGTAACCTGGTATGGTCCTTCCCATTTAGGGCCAAGTTTTCCTCCGCCCTTGGCGTGGCTTGCATCATTACTACGGTAGACCATGTCCCCCGGCCTGAAGCTTGTGCTTCGGACTTTAGAGTCGTAATATTTTTCCATTTTAGCTTTACTTTTTGCCTCTTGAATCGCTGCTTGTTTTCTTTTTTCTTCGATGAGGTCCAAATTTATTTCCAGGGCTTCGTCATTCTTTATCAAGTCTACTTCCGCGGTCCGAAGTGTTGGCATGCCTATCTCTGCTGGTATGACTGCTTCGGTGCCGTATGTTAGTGAAAACGGTGTCTCTCCATTGCTTGATTTTATCATGGTGCGATGTGCCCATAGGACGTGTGAGAGTTCTCCTATCCAATCCTTGCTTCTTTCGTCCAAACGAGCTTTGATTCCTTCTCCCAGACTCCTGTTTGCTCTTTCGGCCAGGCCATTTGCTTGTGGGTGCTTCACGGAGGCAAAACACTGGCGAATACATAGTTTTTCGCACCAGTCTTTGAATGGGTTATCACGGAACTGCTTTCCATTATCCAATACTATTTCCCCTAGTAGACCAAATCTGTAGACAATGTTGTCCCGTACGAACTTCTTCACTTGATTGCCCGTGATGGTCGCAACAGGCTTTGCTTCAATCCATTTGGTGAAGTAGTCAATAGCTACGATCAAAAACTTGACTTTGCCTGGTCCCTCCGGGAAGGGTCCGGCTATGTTGATCCGCCATTTATAGAATGGCCACGGAGACGTAATGAGGGTCAAGTTTTGTTGCGGATTTCTCAGAATGGGACGATGGACTTGGCAGTCATTGCATTCCCTTATTAGTTTTCGTGCATCCGTATGCATTGTTGTCCAGTAATACCCAGTCCGGATGGCCTTAGCGACCACGGATCTAGGACCGGAGTGCATGCTACAGGATCCTTCGTGTATTTCTCTAAGGACGTAGTTTACTTGAAGTGGTCCGACGCACCGGAGCTACGGTCCCAGGAAAGATTTCTTGTATAAAGTTCCATTGATCATGGTGTGTCGGGATGCCTTGCGACGAACCACCCTTGCTTTCTTTTTATCTTCCGGAAGGATTTCCTTTGTAAGTTATTCGCATATGGGTGTCATCTATGTTTGCCCTTCCTCCTCCACTATAGCGAGGACCTCCTTCTCATGTATAGACTTTTCCTTTAATTCCTCCATAAGTACTTGCTTACTGAGATGTGCGAAGCTTGTAGATGCAATCTTGCTTAGGGCATCTGCCTTCTTGTTCTCGCTCCACGGTACTTGTTTGATGGAGAATTCCTTGAAGATACTTGCGAGCTTTTTTACTTTTTTCAAGTACTGAACCATACCTGACTCCTTTGCTACGTAAGAGCCGTTGACCTGGTTTGCTACAAGGCGAGAGTCTACATTCGCTTGAAGGTTTTTTACGCCCATTTGTTCTGCGATCCAGAGACCGGC
>BQNB010095998.1:0-19916 GCA_026074375.1 Tanacetum coccineum
CCACACGATTTCCATCATCCACAACATGTACCTCCTTGTCAGTAACAGATGAATCATTCCCATACACATTATCATAGTCATCCTCATTCACAATGCCATTATCATCACCAATTCCAATATCGTCATCACCATTCATATTATCATCATCACCATTACCAGTATCATCATCACCATTCCCATCATCTCCTAAACTACTTTCGTCATAACCAAACTCAATTGGATTTTTAAAAACTTCAGCATACTTTTTATGAATTTCAAAAAACTTTCTATCACCAGGATATTTTTCACTAGCCGTCATAAGACACCCTTCCAAAAAAACTCTTTCAGAACAAACAATAGAAAGCTTTTCTTTAGCTTTTTTTAATCAAATTCTGCAGTTAATCAGATTGTATTAACTTAGAAACATAAAAATAGCTTATCATATGGATTACTTAAAAATCACATGTGATTCTTCATAGAATCACATGTGATTCTAATGTGATTAAATAGCAACAGAATGAAAATAAAACACTAAACCTCTTTTTCTGAAGTTAACATAGAACCACCACCAGTTGATTCATCATGAAGTTCTAGAAGCCCCAACACAAGTTCTTTTAGTTCCAACTTTTCTCTTTGTCTCATCAAAGTTGAATTCCAAGCTCTGATAGCTGGACGAGTTCAAACAATAGGAAATCCATCGAATTTTGTAGAATCAAAATACAAAAGCTGAAAAAACAAAAGTGTAAATACAAAAGCATGATTTTAAAAAAAATTTAGAAACTTACAATGAGGAATAGAAATGGTCTAAGATATTGCACAATTCATTTTTTTGGGATTTCACTATCTTCCAAGAAACTATGGATGTAACCACACCAGTCAATCTTAGAAATATCAGAATCTTCACGCAAGCGTCGGACCACATCCAAACAGATTTCTCCCTTCAAACCGGCAACTCTACCAATTGTATTAGTGAACAAAGTTAGAAAGTTGACTTTGAAAAGAAAGTCAACTTTGTGAGCAAAGATCAATTTTGAAGCAATATCACCAACTCGGAATTTTCTTCAATGTTTTTGGGGAAAATTGATCAACCTACGACTTCACAAACTCATGTTCCACTGGTCTCGCCTCTAACGAAAATAAAGAAATACCACCCACGGGGATACCTAAAATATCATGGATTTTACTAGGAGTGACATGAATTGAATCACCAGAATCCAAAAACAACTTGTAAGTGTAAGAATTAAAGTTTGCAACACAAAACCTTCCAACCCTTGACGGTATTTCATCAATGGCAAGGTTGTGAAACGAATTGAAACCTATTTCAGACAAAAAGCTCTACATATCAACTTGTGATCCCTGAATAGAAGCAAAAAGGGTCTTAGGGACCGCCCTGGCACGAAGAGTTGGAAAATTCTTAAGATACTCTTCATGTGCCACTTCACTAGGCGTCAACTCTTTCTCATTTTTCTTATATTTCATCTTTCTGTCCAACACACTCTCATCAGAGTCTTCTTGTTTAACATATTTAAGTTTTTTAAGAAGACGCCTCAATCCCTTTTCATCAACAGACGAAGATAAAGAATCAGAAGAATTCTTTATCTTTCTCTTCATACTAGACTTACTCTTCAACTTTTTACTCTCATTACCCTTGGCAGCAGGCTTGACAGCGGCCTTGACAATGCGCTTGACAGCAGGCTTGACAGCCGCCTTGACTATCGACTTCTTAACAAGTGGCTTATCAGCCATAACAGTCGAGGCATTTACCTTTGGAAGCTCAGTCCGATGCCTTCTCTTCTTACTAACAACATCTGATAACAACTCATTTGCACCAAACTTATCCTTATCAACATCCAACTCCTTATCAGCCACATCTGACTCCTTATCCTTATTATTCACAACATCAGACTCCTTATCAGCCACATCAGTCGGCGCATTTAACTTTGGAAGCTCAGTCCGACGCCTTCTCTTGTTACTAACAAAATTTGACAAGTCCTTATCATTTGAAATAACCTTTTCCAAACCAACATCAGGCACAACATCATTTTCCTTAACAATCGAAACCTGCACCTTATCCTTATCCTTTTCCTTAACCAATACAGCCGGTTTCTCCACAACATTAGCCGGTTTCTTAACCGTCGCCACAACAGCCGGATTCTTAACCGTCGCCTTATCCTTAACTACAACAGTAACCGGTTTCTCCACAACCAACGGTTTCTTAACCAACGGTTTATCCTTAACCAACGGTTTCAAAACTTGTATACCAATTGTAGGATTGAATTCAGACACCGACTGCACATTAAGCACTTTATCGCCATGTGTAGCAGTAACAATCATATCCCTTGTACGCCACTTCCTAGGAGAGAGACTACCAACCTGAGGCTTATCCTTAACACCTAACACAAAACACAAAATAAATAAAAAAATCACTAAACAGCTAATAAATAAGCAAATAAGCAAAATGTACTAAATAACCAACATAACAAAAACGAATCAAATTGTTGTTTCTTCACTAAAAGATAAACATAAAAAAACCTAAATAAGCAACAAATAAGCAAACGAATAACAAGCTAAAACTAAATAAGCAAAAAACGAGCAAAAAGCTCATGAAAAGATAACATCTATTTGCTCAAGCACTAATTATTCAACGAAATCATTAACAAATTAATTCATCAACAAAATGATAATAAAGAAACATATAGAAACAAAATTAAAAACCTAAATAAGACCCAAAATAAGCAAATAAGCAACATCTATTGATTGAATCTAAAATAAGCAACAAAATAATCAACAAATAAGCATTCACAAATTGAAATATAAAATAATCAAAAAACAAAAACTAAAAACTCTTAAATAAGAAACAAAATAAGTAAAATAAACAAAGAATAAAAGAAATGTAAACCTATTAGCTTATTCCGATGCTTATTTTGATCGGAAACACGCAACGAAGATGATTTGGGCGACGGATCATCTTTAGATAAACTCATTTCGTCTCGTACGTCCATTTTCAACCATCAATTTTGATGAATACCAATTAGGGTTAGATTTAGGAGTGATTTAGGGGTCGGTGTTAACTGTGTGTGTAAAGGTTGATAGAAATGAATGATATGTGTGTTTGATATAAGATAGAGATGAAATTACGAAAATACCCCTATTTAAATATTAAAAATAAAATGGGAAAATATCTACACCATTGGATCAGATTAAAATAAAAGGTGGAGATCCACCGGTTTGTTCTTTGAGAAGAAAGTGTTCTATAAGGAACTTTTCTCAACCAAACCTACCCTTCGCTTAGACTACATGTGTTTCATAAATTTATACGAGGAAAAACAAAAGTAGTACATTACGCACAATAGGATGTACAATTCTGTTTGTTAATACATGGAAACAATTTATTAATGTGGAGATAATGATCATGTTATTAGCTTTAACAAACCATAATTTACACAAAACACCATCCAAAATCTTATAAAAGATGTCTTTTATCTTAAAAAATACTACCTTATTCATTAAATATTGTACTAAACTACTAATGAATATATATTTACAATATTTACGCTAATAACCCTCCTTAGATTTTCTATAAATACTTATTGCAAGTCTATAAATAGTTATCATAAGTCCATAGCCAAATACGAGTATCAAACAAAAAACTTTAACGATCAAATACTTTTTTCTTCAAGAAACTAAAGTATCTATCATGGCAAATAAGAACACTCATGTTGCCAATGTTGCTAATCATGATCAAACAAATAGACAAGTTGGTTTTGTTGTTAGAAAACACACGAATGGTGATGTTAATGACGTGAATGAAGAAGAATATTATAGGCTAAAGCTTGAGGACTTAGCAAACGAACATATGTCTTTATTTTCTTGTGAAGAGGATGTTAAAATGTATCATCTTAACATGGTATAATAGTTCAAGGGCTTATTATGGTTGTTTATTTTTTTTCAGAATTGCTGATAAGAGTTTCTGGGTTTATATGGCTTGAGTTGAAAAATGGAGGGCTATTCTTGTGAAGTCTTGGAAGTTCTAAGTCGGTTTGGTCAAGAGCTATAAAAGCTAAAGTCAAGTCTTGGCTCCTCACTTTTGATCTGATCTCTCTCTCTAAAACGCTCCCCTCTCTCTCTCAAAATTGTTGTAAACCCTAATTGATTTAGATCATCTTGATCTTACTGTGTTTCATTTGTAATAGAACTATAATCAATATAGATTATAGATCCATACCAGATTAGCTGTGATGGATAGATTGTGTTTCAGATTAAGATCCCTTATGTTTCAGGGGGGAATCCCCTTGAGGATGTGGTCTGAGTGTATTCTAACTGCTACTTATCTTATTAACAGGCTCACTTCTTATATGCTAAGTGGGAAATCTCCTTATGAGATGATATATAAAAAATGTCATTCTCTCTCTCATTTAAGAGTTTTTGGTTGTTTGTGTTTTGCTACCATTGTTAATTCTAGTGACAAGTTTGGTAGCAGATCTAAAATGTGTGTTTTATTTGGTATACTTGTATTAAAGAATAGTGGTATAGGTTATATAGTCTTGATAAGCCTCGTTATTTTTTCAGAGATGTCTAATTCTTTGGAGAATATATTTCCTTTTAGGTTATGATAAAGTAAAAGATGTTACTGAAAATTGGTGTTTTTTCAAGATGTTAATCATATAAACTTTTTTGACCTTGAATATCCTGAGACACCCATGATGATGAGTGAAGAATGGAACCTTAATATGTATTGTTTGGTATAATAAAAGTCTCAGAGTGCTAGTAGAGCCTCTTCTGAGTCTGTGTTGAATTTTTTGTCATTAATTTGATAAGATGCTGATAGGTGATATCAATTTGCACTCTTAAATGGGCGGGGGGGGGGTTACCACACTTGAAGAGAATGTATTTTCTGAGGGTAATATGGATCAAAATCCAAATACTGTTTCTCAGGATAATCAAAATCTAAGAAGGGCTTCTAGACAAAGTGTTTTTCCTAAAAATGACAATGATTTTGTTGTGGATTCAAAGGTTAAATATGGGATTGAAAAGTATGTTGGGTATTCCAAGCTTAATTCTGACAATTATTGTTTTGTTACTCAACTAAACAAAAAATTTGAGCCTAAGTCTTTTTCTAAAGCTTCTAAATTTCCTCATTGGATTGATTGCACAACTCCACCCTCCCTATTGAATCAAGAAATGAATGCTCTTCTTAGGAATGGCACTTAGGAAATTGTAGATCTTCCTAAAGTTAGAAAAGCCATTGGTAGTAAGTAGATTTATAAGATTAAGTTTCAATCTAGTGGTGAAATTGATAGATTTAAGGCTAGACTTGTGGCTCAGGGTTTTGGCCAAAAGAAAGGTATTGATTATGAGGAAACTTTTTCTTCTGTTGTCAAAATGGTGATTGTTAGATGCTTATTGAATGTTGCTGTTTCTCAGTCTTGGCCTATTTTTCAGCTTGATGTGAACAATGCTTTTTCTTTATGGTGATTTAGATGAGGTTGTTTATATGAGACCACCTGAAGGATATTTTCCTTCAGGTAACAAAGTGTGAAAGCTTAAAAAATCTTTATGTGGGTTAAAGCAAGCACTCAGGTAATGGAATGCTAAATTGACTTCCACTTTGACTGAAAATGGTTTCAGTCAAATGTAGGCTGACTTACTATTCTCTCTTTACGAAGATTGGATAAGGGTTTGTTTTCTTACTTTACTTGGATTATGTGGATGATGATTATCATTACTGTACACAATGTTGATGAAATTGATAAATTAAGGTTTTTTTCTCAATTCTATAGTTTATGATGTTAAAGATTTGGGGAAAACATAAATATTTCCTTGGAATTGAAAGTTATTTGATTACTAATAAGGGTATAGGTTTCTTAACATAGAAAATATGGTTTTGGATTTGGTTCAGAATATGGCATGCTTTCTGGTTAACTGTTGATAATCCTTTATGGTCTAAATGGTTATGTCTAATTGGTGCTACTAAAAGTGATCCTTGTTAATGAGAATAAAATATTTACTGATAACAATAGACCTGTTTTTTATATGCTGTACATTGTTTGAGCCAGTTTATACATTCTCCTCTTAAGTTTCATCTTAAAATAGCTTTCAAGATATTAAGATATCTGAAAGATTGTCCAGGTTTAGGAGTTCATTTTGTCAAGACTTCTGGTATGTTTCTTAAGGATTTTTCTGATGCTGATTGGGCTAAGTGTGTTGTTACTAGGAAGTTTGTTACTGATTATCGTGTTTTTTTAAATAATTCATTAATATCTTAGAAAAGTAAAAAACAAAACACTCTCTCTAAATCATGTGACAACCTGGTTTGAGCGGGGTCTGTTAGTTATACTTTAGATTTTAACTTATTACTCGTTTGTGTGCTTCTTGTGTGCATGTGATCTTTTGGTTGTTAAGCAGTGGTTTTATATGTGCATTATATATTTTAGAGGTAAATGATCTATCTTTTTTTATGTGCATATGATGTGGAGATAAGTATTTCATTTGTTCACGTATGGTGATAATAGAAATGAAAGACGTGTTGCATGCATTGCTACGTCAAAACTTGATTTTAAAGGTTAAGCGTTTATTGAATATGGGTGGCTTTATGAAAGAATGATATGGTTGAAATATGGAAGTTTGTATCAAACTTTCCATAAAATTGCTGTGAATATGGGAATGAAAATTATTTTTTAGAAGGGTCGCGGTTATTGCGGTTATGTATAAAGGTTTACTCAAATTGGCTTAGGTTTTTATAAAAACTTAAGGTAATGCAAGTAAATATGTAATTAATAAAAGATATATTTATATAAAATTATATAGGGGGCCGATCGGTTTTGGTTAAAAATAAGGGTTTAAGGTGCAAATTTGATAAAACTAGAAGTATAGAGGGATTAGGATTGCAATTAAGATATTTAGTAAAAACCTAAAACATAATTTCTTCCTCCCCATTCATATCCCACGAAATTATGCAGCCCCCAACAAAAAAAAGAACATATTTTGCCTCCATTGTTGATCAAGAAAAGCTTAGGATTTGTTAGGGTTTTTGCGTAAAAAGGTAAGTGTATTAACCTTCACTTAATCTTTTTATTCAGTAACATTAATTATGGGGGAAATTAGGGTTTTATAAAAATACAGATCATAATGATTAATTAGTGTTGTAATTATGATTAGGGGTTGAATTTGGGTCATAATCATGCAAATTACATGTTAGGGTTTTCATGAAATCTTGATTAGTGAGCAGTAATTGGGCTGTGTTCACGAGCGATTTTCTCCATGATGGAGAATGATATTGAAGCGATTCTTTTTTTAAATTGTAGTACTCTGAGTCTTCTTTCAAAAAAACCCAGCCTCAAGATTTTTATGGTCTGGAAGGTTGTCAAATGGTTTTTATAAGATAAGTGTGCAAAACAGTGAAGTTTCTGATGAGTTTCAGTTAGGGTTTTGATTTTTCTAAAAATACATAGACACCTTTTCAAGGGCTAATTTTCACGTGGAGGTACGTTTATATATTGTATGTGACCTCTGATTTTTGGCTAAGTATCGGGGTTGGGTGGTGTTTAAAATGGCTGGTTTCTTCAGCTAAACATCAAACCTTTTTAGGGTTTTGTATGTTACTAGCGAACTTTTGGATTCTTGGTGGTATGTATTTTTCAATGGGTACTTTTTAAAGAGTATGTACTTTGTGGGGAGTTATTGAGGGTTCATAAGTCATTTTTGTACTGTTGAATTTTGCCAAGGATTATTAGATGTATAGGTGGGGCGTTTTGGGCGTAGCAGTAGTGAGTCTAAAATTTTATGCTCAAATCATGAAAGGTGTAGTGTAAGAATCAAGTGTAATATAGATATGTGAAGATTGGAAAAGATATAAAATGAGTATTAGAATCCATTTATAGTTGGGTTACATCATTTTGGAACGTGGCATTCTAAGTGTATGGTTATATTCGTTCTGTTTGTTGTTTAGATCTTTGTGAAGCTTTTGGTACTCTTTTGGATTTAAGCTAAGCCAAAGGTGTGTTTCATTAGTCCCTTTACACTTCTACTTTGTTTTTTTTAAACTGTGGGGGGTGGAAATGATGTAGTTGGAAATGTTTTGATTACTCGTGATAATGTGTTTGAAGTGATGCATGGACTTTATGTGGCTATGATATGTTAGTGCTACATGTTTGTGTTATGTGGTTAGCTCCATGACTTAGTGATCAATTGGAGTGGGTTTTGTGGTATGCTCTATGGCTTAGTGATCAATTGGAGTGGATTTGTGCGGTATGCTTCATGCTTAGTAGAGATCAATTTGGAAGCTAGTGAAAAACTTCTGCGATAGAGACGTCTCGTAATTATGTGAATGTGGTTTGGATTGGATTTGATTTGGTTTACATGATAGCTTATATGGTAGTTCATTTATGGTCATGCAGTGTTTTCATTTATCACAGTAATGATTTAATTGGATTTATATCGTGTCTTAAACCTATGACTCTCACCAACTTTATGTTGACGTTTTTAAGCATCATTTTCATGGTGAGTATCGTGTCCTTGATGATAAGAAGGATGTTAGGAAGAGTGGCTAGAGAGACCCTAGGCATTGCTTGTGGAGTTGTCTTTTCTAGTCTTTTCAGTTATGACATTTGTTTTGCTTGATACTTGATTGTTGGAGATTGTTAGTATTTGGATCATTTTGTTTCGTGTATGACATTACTTTAGTAATGCAAGACTCCTCTATCTTGTGTTGGGTATTGTCATGACACATAGTGTCTATTTGATTATTCCTTTCATTTAGATTTCTCTATAGTGGACACCATTGTGTTGTGTGATATTATGATGTTTCGACTCTTGTTTCGCACTAGGCGGATAGGGTGTGGACAGATTGGTATCAGAGCTGATGGTTATAGAGAAGTAGGTGATTGAGCCTAGTAGACTATAAATAATGATGGTAGTCCTTCGGTTGATGCTATAATATGATATGAGCTTTTAGTTGCGACTTAATAGGATGCTTCGTAGTTAGTTTTGGAACCCGCAGAGTTCGGCGTTGCTCTTGCGATGGCAAAGTCAAACCAAGCAAGCCAAACATTAAGTTTATTCCTTTTTGCTTGTACGATGTTATTGATTATTTCTTTTGGATATTTCGTATTTTGGAGGCGCTGCGAGAATTTCGTTCCTTTATGTCGTTTTTGATTTTATCTTTATATAAGTAAGTGTTTCGTTGTTGAGGCATCATTCTTAAGTTATATTGGAGTAGTTTAAGATGTGCAATGTGGTATATGTGCTTATATATGTGTTATCATCGAGATGTGTAAGTCTTTGAAAGTGAGTACAGTGTGAAAGGATGCACTTTATAATTATGGTGGCCAACATAATTATAAGGCTCCAATATCACTCACGTGGGATTGTAACCATAATTACATTGATCGATGTTTATTTGTAGATGTTCATATGTGTTGATGTGTTATGTGTGTTTATGGCATGTATGGTTATATAGTTAGAGGCATTCTTCTCTTCGCTAAGGGGTGATTTTGTGGGGCTTTGTTAAGTTGTCAATAGGTGGATTTCCTTCTATATATATTAGTTATGGATATCCGGAATATTTAAAAAAAAATACCCTCTTATTTATAATATCGTGATTATTAAGTTGGTTCGTTCGATTGATTATGCGTTCGGAGCAACTTACTCGTATCTTAGCATCCTTGTTCGTGCCATGTCGGTACAAATGATTTATCTTTTCCATTTTGGTGTCTTGTATTATAGGTTGTTAGGATTTCTTGGCGGATATGGTACGTTATTCGTCGGGTATTCCCTTGCTTTGATTTCTCATATGATATTCATATTTTGGTTTAGGAGTCTTGGTGTAGTGGACAAATTAGTACGGATATGTGATCCCTTCTTTATACATCATTTGGTTTTGTAACATGGTTACGACATGTTAGTACCGATGTTTTCTATGGTTTTATTTGGATCGTTATTACGGACGAGTCTTTATGTCTTCTCTTGGTTTGCAGTGTCTTTGCATGAGTTGAACTGGTGCGTGTTCGTTTGACTGTTGTTCTGATTATTGGTTTTGGTATATTTGCTCTTTTAAGAGAATAGGTTGTGTTAAAGCCTTACGGTATTTCGTTATCCTTTTTGGTATTACAATGTCTTTTGTTTAATGCTACGCATTTTAAAAGTAAAATCTTTTGGAAGTATATCTTGATGAGGTTTGGGAGAAAATGATATTTTATTATTATTCATTGTATGGAATCTCGTGGCCATGGTTAAAGTTAACGTTCTCTATTTTTTAACTATGAAATTCAGGTCTAAAATAACATTTATGATTATGATATGTCTAAAATGATTATTACAAATAAAATCTGAAATTACTTATTTTATGCTTGATAAATCTAAATTTTTCTAAACATGTTAGAAGTCCATGATTTTCCTATAATAACCAGTTTAAAATAGATTCTTTTATGACGATTTAATTGATCACGACGATTCGAGATTTAAAATCAATTTTCTTTATTTTAGACGACTTTCTTTATTATTTTTAAAACAAATTGTTATTAACAGTATTTTGTTGGTTCTTTCGAGTAAAGTCAATTATTGTTATATGAATTCTATCTTCTCATTTTGATGGGTATGGTCAATTGTTAAGTGTTGTGTTGTCGGAGCGAATTGTTGATCCTTTCGGTTGCATTTTCTGTCGGTACGTTTATTCCACCCTTTTTCTTTTAAAGGTTTCTCATGAATTTCGGTTTGCATCTATTTGCGTCTGTGAAATCCCTTATACGTTTCTAGCCTTTCATTTGATATCCGTTGCTACCCTACTCATTAGTTCGTAACCCTTAGACTTCGGTTAAAAATGCACTCTATTCGGCTAAGTCACTCTTCCGTGGGGCGTTCGACGTGTTGTTTGTTGGGAAAAGGGCGGTTTAACTTTGTATGTGATGGGACTATCGATGAGTTAGACAATCTGACCATTAAGAACTCTCGGGATCAGACGACTTGTTAGATTGTTTGCATGGATTCGCGGGATTCTCCAGTTAGACCTTGATCGGGTTATTATCTGTTGAGAGTGCTGTGAAGAGGATATTAATATTGTACTTAGCGCGTGGGACCTATCGAACACTTCGGAATTACAAATTATGCCTTTAGGTATAGATTGAAATCAACAAAGCGGTTTTATGTACTAATTATGAACGGGTGTTGGCAAGTTTTTATTTAGAAGTTTGTTATGGTGTTTATATGGGATATCTTGATCTACTAGAAGGTATTTGGAAGGATCTGATGTTCATGTGAAAATTAGTTTTGGAATGTTAAAGGATATGAGTAGCGGATGTGTAGTTGCTTGTCAAGGGTAATTTTCTCCAAGTTTGCTAAACTCTTACTACATTGTCACGGAGGAATCAAAAGTTAATATGAGTGAGGAGTTTTGCCTTGTTGGGATTTTATGATATGTATGTTATTGATTTAAGGTTTTATGAGCATGAAAGTCAGGGACATGGTTGGTTTTGAATTGATGGTGTAAGTGATGTGAGATAGGTGTTAGATTAATTACTTCAATGTATTGTAGCCTCGTGTTGGATAAATTGTGGAATTGCAAGTGATGGCTGATCGGGGGGGAAAAAAATATTGATTTAGAATATTAGACTATTTTAGGACAGCAGATAAACGAAGCTTGTTCCCCAAATTTTATCTATAGCTACTGAGTAAATTTCATATTTGGTTAGAATGAGTCTTATGTTCTATTTCATATGTGAGTTGGTTACTCTTTGTAACGATTTTCGGCATGAGGAGTTATGGTTATTTTACGGTTTGCGGACCACTCTAGTGCTGCTGTGGATTCATGTCTTGCTCCAGGTTTTTGGATAGTAGGCCTAGGTTTTAAAGCATGGTTAACAAATAGACATCATAAGCTTTTACCTCCAATTGGGATCAACTTGATTGCTATTGTGGAATAGGATATATGGCCAAAATCGCAAGCGTTCGAAATTTAGAAAACTTTCTGGTTGGAGTTATGATTAGTAAAAATTTTTTCCCGTTTGATTGGTAAATGGGTTGATTGATTGGCCAAATGTTATTAAAAAACTTATCTTAAGTGGCTTTTCTAGGGTGGTGAAACCTCCACTTTTGTAATTTTTATAGTTTAAGAGATTCAGTAGCATGAGGTTGATTAAAATTTCTGCAACAATCTTATCACTTGCTTGATGGGATCAGAAGTAGTTTGTGGTTTACTGTGAAATTATCTATTGTTTTTTATTTTATTTCTTTTTTTACGTCAAATCAGGATTAGAAAGGTGTGGACTGTAGTAAAGAAATAAGGTGATTGTGTATGCCTCGCGGCAATTGGAAATTTACGAGAAGAACTATGCCACGCATGGTTTAAAGTTGGGTGCAATGATCTTTACTCTTGAGATGTGGAAACATATATTGGTGGCTAGGTATGAAGAAAGATATAAATACGTATATTATTAGGTGTTGTGACTTGCTCAAAGGTGAAGGCTGAACATCAGAGACCATCGGGTTGCTTCATCAACCAGAGGTATCTGAGTGGAAATGTGGCATATTACTATGAATGTTATCATTACGTTGTTGAGATCAGATGGTGGATATGGTATAGTTGAAGATGATTATGGGTTGATGTTTAAGCTTATGAATCGAGAATGTGTATCACTTGACTTTGGTGTGTAGTTGGGGTGTTCATCTACAGTTGTTGGGTATCATAAATGTTGGTGGTGTTAATTCTTAGTAAACCTGAATTCAGCGTTGATCTTCAAAAAAGTTGGTTTTGTCAACAATCATACCTTAATTTCAAGACGTTCTGGTTTGATGAGTTGCGAGATTAAGTATGATCACGTTGTTACCAACTTAAAATTTTGACGGTTTCCTCTGAGGCGGTGCGAGGATCGAGTAGTTGGATGTGTTCTCAATTGGTTATAGTTATCATTGAGGAATTTAATGTGATCCTATTTGAAGGTTGTATGGATAGGCAGTGTAGATCACTTCTGTATTTGGCTGGAATTGGAAAAGGTAATCTGATTGGGACCGTCGTCTGGTACAGGAAAAGTTTGATAAGTGGTGGTTATAGAAGAAAAACTCCAAGTGAGCGAGAGATTAGTAAAAAGGTTATCGAGTAGTGAACATAAGTTGGTTGAAGGCGAGATTGGAGATAAGTGTTGTTAAAAGTGTCACCAGGGATAAGGTGTAAGTGTTTTGAAAAAAAGGAAAGGTCTATCGTCGAGGTATGTTCGGGACCATTTGAGATTTTGGAGAATCGGCCATGTGCTTATCTATTAGGTTGCCTGAGTAATTGGTCTGATGGTGCATGACACATTGTGAGTCGAATTTGAAAAAGTGTTTAAACACAAGATAGTTTGCAATGTTATGTTGGATGAATTAAAATCGACAGACTTTATGTTTTATCAAAGAACCAGTAGAGATTATGGATTGTGATGTTATGAGTTTAAAGTGTGGTAGAATACTTATTGTGAAGGTTCGATGAAACTCTAAACGTGGCCCAGAGTTTACTTGGGAACATGAGGAGTATATGGAATCTAAGTATCCCCAGCTATTTGTTGATAAGTTGTTGTGATCAGGACTAGTTGAATTCTCGGGACGAGATTCCCTAGGAGGGGTATGTGACAACCGTGGTTGAGCGGTGTTGTTTTTATACCTTTAGATTAATATTATTTTCTCCATTTTTGTGTGATCTTGGTGTATGTGATTTTTGGGTTGTTAAGTGAGTTTATATATGTGCATTATACATTTTAGAAGGTAATATGATTATCGTATTTATTAAGTGCATATGAGTTGGAGATAAGTATTTCATTTTGTTCACGTGTGGTGATTAATAGAAAATGAAAGAGTGTTGATTTTGCATGCTACGTCCCAAATTGATTTTTAAAGGTTAAGCGTTTATTGAATATGGGTGGCTTTATGAAGGAATGATATGGTTGAAATATGGAAGTTTGTATCAAACTTTCCATAAATAGCATGTGAATTTGGAAATGAAAAGTTATTTTTAGAAGGTGCGGTTTATTGCGGTTATGTATAAAGGTTTACTCAAATTGGCTTAGGTTTTTATAAAACTTAAGGTAATGAAGTAATATGTAATTAAAAAAGATTATGGAATATATATAATTATATAGGGGGGCGATCGTTTTGTTTAAAAAATAAGGGTTTTAGTGCAAATTTGATAAAAACTATGAGTGTATAGAGGGATTAGGATTTGCAATTAAGATATTTAGTTAAAAACTAAAAATAATTCTTCCTCCCATTCATATCATACGAAATTCATGCAGCCCCACAAAAAAAAAGAACATCATTTGCCTCCATTGTTGATCAGACAAAGCTTAGGATTTGTTAGGTTTTTGGTAAAAAGGTAAGTGTATTAAACCTTCATTAATTTTTTATTGATCTTTGTAAAATTAATTTATGGTGGTTAGGATTTATATAAAATACAGATCATAATGATTAATTAGTGTTGTAATTATCATTAGGGTTGAATTTGGGTCAAAATCATGCAAATTACATGTTAGGGTTTTCATGAAATCTTGATTTAGAGTTGAGCAGAATTAGGGTTGTGTTCACGAGCGATTTTCTCCATGATGGAGAATGATATTGAAGCGATTCTTTTTTTAAATTGTAGTACTCTGAGTATTCTTTCAAAAAAACCTAGCCTCAAGAGTTTTTATGGTCGGGAAGGTTGTTAAATGGTTTTTTTAAGATAAGTGTGCAAAACAGTGAATTTTCTGACGGGTTTCAGTTAGGGTTTTGATTTTTCCAATGTTTTGAAAACCGGGTCAATAATCGACTCGATCGAGTCACCGGGTCACCGGGTTACCGGTTCAACCGGTTGGCCCGCCGGGTCAACCCGGTTTTCAAAAAAAATAAAAAAATAATAATATTTGCAATAATACAAAAATTTATATATATAAATTATGAATATACCTTATATTTAGCCTAAAAACGATTTACTACCAAATATAACATGTAACAAATAAAATTACGTTGCAAATATATATAAAAAACTTATTTTATTTATAAAAAACATGAAAAAACCAAAAACCGGCGGGTCAAAGCGGTTCGAGAACCGGTTGACCCGGGTCACCTTAACTCGGAGGTGTCAAACCGGGGTTTCGTAAATTTAAAACCCGGTTTAATTTAACCCGGTTTTTCGACCGGACCCGGTTCAACCGGTTGACCCGGCCGGGTCGAACCGGGTTTCAAAACATTGGATTTTTCTAAAAATACCTAGACACCTTTTCAAGGCCTAATTTTCACGTGGAAGTAAGTTCATATATTGTGTGTGACCTTTGATTTTTGGATAAGTATGGGGTGGTGTTTAAACTGGTCAGCTAACATCAAACTTTTAGGGTGTCTGTTACTAGCCGAATTTTGGATACTTGGTGTTATGATTTTCTAAAGGGTATTTATAAAAGAGTATGAACTTTGGGGGAGTAATAGGGGTTCTTAAAGTCATATTAGTAACCTGTGGAATTTTGCCAAGAATTATAAAGATGTATAAGTGGTGCGTTTAGGGCGTGCAAGTGAGTCTAAAATTCTGCTCAAATCCAGAAAGTTGAAAGTGTAAGAATCAAGTGTAATATAGATATGTGAAGATTGGAAAAGATATAAAATGAGTATTAGAATCCATTATAGTTGAGGTTACCTCATTTGAGAGAATTCCTAAGTGATGGTTATATATTGGTAAGTTTGTTGTATAGATCTTTGGAAGCTTCTTTGAATCTTTTTGGATTAAGCTAAGCAGAGGTAAGTTACATAGTCTCACTTCTTACTCGTTTTAAATTGGATGGAAATGATGCTAGTATGAAATGTTTTGATTCCTGTTGATAATTTATTTAAGTGATGCAAGGACCTTCTGTGGCTATTATATGTTATGTGCTACATGTTTGTGATGTGATACGCTCCATGGCTTAGTGATCAATTGGAGTGGGTTTTGTGGTATGCTCCATGGCTTAGTGATCAATTGGAGTGGATTTGTGGTATGCTCCATGGCTTAGTGATCAATTGGAGTAGTTCTGCGATAGAGGACGTCTGTGTGAGATAGGATGATCCGCTGAATGTGCGCGTTAAGTTTATGATTAAAGATTTGGGAAAACTTAAATATTTCCTTGGAATTGAAGTTATTGATACTAATAAGGGTATCTGTCTTAATCATAGAAAATATGTTTTGGATTTGTTATCAGAATATGGCATGCTTTCTTGTAAACCTGTTGATACTCCTTTATTGTCTAAACTGGTTATTTCTAATGAGGCTACTAAAAGTGATCCTGTTCTTGAGAATAAACTTATTTACCTGACTAACAATAGACCTGATATTTTATATGCTGTACATTGTTTGAGCCAGTTTATACATTCTCCTCTTAAGTTTCATCTTAAAATAGCTTTCAAGATATTAAGATATCTGAAAGATTGTCCAGGTTTAGGAGTTCATTTTGTCAAGACTTCTGGTATGTTTCTTAAGGATTTTTCTGATGCTGATTGGGCTAAGTGTGTTGTTACTAGGAAGTTTGTTACTGATTATCGTGTTTTTTTAAATAATTCATTAATATCTTAGAAAAGTAAAAAACAAAACACTCTCTCTAAATCTTCTACTGAAGCAGAGTATAGAGCTCTTGCTTTAGTAACCAGTGAAGTAATCTGGATTCTAAAAAATTTAAAAGATTTAAAAATTGAAAATCTTTTACCCGTTAATCTTCAGTGTGACAGTAATTCTTCAATTAAGATTGAAGCCAATCCTGTGTTTCATGAAAGAACAAAGCATCTTGAAATAGACTTGCATTTTGTTAGAGAAAAAATTTTAAAGGGTGTTGTTAAAACTGTAAAGGTAGACTCAGCAAATCAAATTGAAGATGTCTTTACCTGGTCACACTTCAGCATAATTTTTTTTGGAAAAGCTTGGTATGTATGATATTTACCAGGTTGAGATGAAGGGGGATGTTAAAATGTATCATCTTAACCTGGTATAATAGTTCAGGGGCTTATTATGGTGGTTTGCTTTTTTTAGAATTGCTGATAAGAGTTTTTGGTTTGTATGGCTTGAGTTGAAAGATGGAGGGCTATTCTTGTGAAGTCTTAGAAGTTCTAAGTCGGTTTGGTCAAGAGCTATAAAAGCTGAAGTCGAGTCTTGGCTCGTCACTTTTGATCTGATCTCTCTCCCTCTCTCTAAAACGCTCCTATCTCTCTCAAAATTGTTGTAAACCCTAATTGATTTAGATCATCTTGATCTTACTGTGTTTCATTTGTAATAGAACTATAATCAATATAGATTATAGATCCATACCAGATTAGCTGTGGTGGATAGATTGTGTTTCTGATTAAGATCAGTTAGATACTGAGATTTGAGTATTGTTTGTTAATAAGATCCATAATTTCTTTAGAGGGTGATTTGTTATGTGAACAAGTTAAAGAAAAAAACAAGTCCAAGAAGTTAAAGGGTGGTACTAAACGTAAATGCTCGTCAAGGAATGATCAAGATGGCAAGAAAAAGAAGGTTAATAAAGTTGTTGTGAGCAACGAGGTGACCACACTGTTAAAGGGGTTTATTGACAAGATTATGGGTTCAGATATGAAGTTAGTGATTCAAAAAATGTTGTTTGAAAGTGATTTGAAACGTAGCCAAAATAGGCTAAACATGTCGTTTAAGCAAGTTGAGACTCATGATTTCTTGACGGATGAAGAGATACGCTTTCTTGATAGAAAATCTGACGATGCTGAGATTGAGGTTCAATTAGTAGGGCCGAATTTGCAGATGTTCAACAAACCAATGTGTTTAAAGATTTGGAACATGACAAATACCAAGAACTATGTGTTGAAGACCAACTGGTGCGATTTTGTGGAGGCTAACAAGAAGGTTTTGAAGGAAAAGGCAACTATTCAAGTTTGGTCGTTTAGGAAAGACGAGCAGTTGTGTTTTGCTGTTGTATGTGTGGATGAACCCGTGATTAACAGAATGACGCTTGAGGAAGCATCATCTGCTGGTGGTTCATTGTTGATATCGTAGATTATGTAGGGTTTATTCGATATAAATATTTACTATTTAGGGTTGATGTTATATGAGAGTTTATGAGATTATTCCTAATTTTTAAAAATAAATATTCTGTTTTTCTGTATTCACTAGAGTGAAAATAATGTAAGTTGTTTATGCGATGACATGATTGGCGAAGATGATTAAAGAGACGACTGTTCTATGCAATTCTCGTTTGGTATATAACTTTTAGACTGTTCCTACTCCATTTGAGTTGGTTGTTGGGACCCAATCTGTGGCTTGGTGATTAAGGACTTCCGCTTACATTATGTTTGATTAAAAAAATTCACTTGTGGGAATAAGGTTACTAGTATTAGTTAGAGGGTAATATCACAGCGTTGATATTTTAGGCTAGAAATTTGAGCTTAGTATCCGGTTTATAATAAGTATTCCATTTCTGCAATGATAAACGAAAACATATTAAAGATTCAATGTTATATCCTCTACCTTCATAATGTTTTATTTTATTAACTAATGTCTCTAAACGTTTATTGGTTGTTTGAAAGCTTAAAAAGGCTACATCTACAAACCTGTTATTAAAACCATCGACAATTTGGGCTCTGTGTCGTACAAAGTCAGCATGTTTTTAGATAGAAATGTAAGTGAAATTTTCAGAACCAAGCTATGAGTCTTACGCATTGAACAGGTGATTAGTTAGCCTGAATACTTGGGATAGCACAAATATGTATTAGTGGTTTCAGATATGACCTATTAACGTGTGAAAGGATCCATTTGGATTCTGTTGTATCTAAAATGGGTCAAATAAAGAGATTATAAAAGGGGAACGGGTCAAACAGGTTAAAAACTATACAAAGTTTAATTTAATACAGCAAACCTCCTAATTCGTTTTATCCAAAAAGATTTGCGTGTTAATCCAACCCGTGTCGACAAGTACTAGAAACTGACTCATTTTTGTTCAACTTCAGATTTCATATTCATACCCTCAATAGTCGATACACATTAATGACAGAAAAATTTAGACCTTCTCAACCCCACCTGCAGCTTTAGGTGGTTATCTATACTGTAGCAAAACTGATAAACATCACCGTGGGCACCCCTTGGGTCAAACATAATGTGTAAGCTGACAACTTATATTGTTAATTTCTTGCTATGTTGCAGGATCATAATGTGCATTGTGGTTATGATGTTTATTGGTAGATCACATGTAATTAAGTTACTGCGTGTACGAAATATGTATGAACTTTAATTTTTAGGAATACGGCAGTCTCATATATACTTTGTAACCCAATCAGCCCTTGGCTTAGACTACATGTGTTTCATAACCCAATTATTAATGTATTTTCGTTGATCAGCATAATATGAACAAAGGTGCAAGCTTTATTGAATATCGATCTATTATGATAACTTTGTTGTTTCATTACTTGAATATTGTCACATTATGAAAACATGAGGTGTGCTTCAATCGCAAATGATGCTGGATATGTCACAATGTAGTTAATTTAATTTCAAGTTAGGATTGTGTTAGTTGTTATCTTAATTTAAGCTAAAGTACTGTCTTTATTCTCGCCTTTTGTTGTGTTATTTGTGTATCCAAATTCGTGTTGTATGAATATGACTTATGAATCATGATCCGACCCTTTCTGAAAGCCATCCAAAGTCAATCAATTGCATACAACTTCAAAAATTATTGCTTTTGGCTCTACCAAACTCATGCCACACCAAAGTTACACGTTTTTCACATGAACCCATTCTGAACCGTTATACAACCCAACCAGACTGACCATTTTGCCATGTATAGTTCTTACAGTATATGATGCTCTTATACGCTGTCTCTCTTTTTTTTTCTTTTTTTTGTATATTCGAAACACATCCATACCTTTTGCAAGACTCCTACTGTAAAACCTAAAAATCTCAACAAATGTGAAATTACCAAAATACCCCTAATGCAAGAAAAAATCATTAAAGCATGAAT
>BQNB010095999.1:7027-25733 GCA_026074375.1 Tanacetum coccineum
GAGCCTTTTCAGCTTGATGTTTGATGTATTCCTACATAGTGATATTTGGATCGTCCATCATAAACTTGACTTGAAATCGTAACACAGAAACAAAAACAAATACGGGAAAAACAAACAACGAAGAAAACATACAGAAAACTAAACTAATCTAATTTACACTAATTTAAGGGTTAAGTTAATCTAAGGTTAAATTAATCTAAGGTAAAAACAAAAATATTAAATAAAAATAAAGATTAAACAACTTCACTCCCTGACAGCGGCGCCAAAAACCTAATGTGTCGTCGTGTAGGTTGTTATTTTAGTTCTCAAGTTTTACATTTTTATTTTGCCGACTTAACTTAAAACAACACTTTAACGGGCAATGTACCCGATCAGATGTAGTTTCGTTGGTAAGTAGGGTGTCGATCACTAAGTGCTAGAGCGACAATCTATAGTTCTATTAATATTTTGGTTAACTAAACAAGTTAATTTGAACTATGTTAATTCTATGTTAAACCTATGCTAAACCTATGTTAATCCTAATTCTAACTGATAATGGGGGTTTTCAGTATGAGAGACTGGCAGGGGTTTTGTGGTAACTTAGATCAATTTAAGACACAATAACACACGCAAGCAGATTAACAAAAGATAGAATAACGGTCTAGCCAAATTTAAGAAAACTGTATTAACCATGATTAATCTAATTAAAATGTTGGTTTGTTTATTTAGTGCAATGAGTGCTTATCTCGAGGCAGTATATCATTCCAAGATTTAGGCGGTACTTCTTCCTAAAACCTAGATACATAAAATTCTATCACAATTAAATGCATCCGCATAAAGCATCCTATTTGCTAATTATAATCTATCTTAGGAGAATAATAATGGTGATCTTATTAAACCCTATCTCATGAAGACTTTACTCACTTACTGCTTAATGGCAATTTATATTCTAGTAGTCCACTTTCCAAGTCTTTACCAAAGGAATCAGTACGTTATTTGTTGATCCCAGGTCACCTGCTAGTCCAACTTGTTCAAATAAACCAATGGTAAAGATAGGACATTAGTTTTGATCCTATTGTTCTAGATATGAAAATCACTATATGAAGAGCCAATCCCGACATCTAGCTAACTTGGTCGGTATCACTAGATCTAGTTGAATGATAGGTCGCATACAAAAGCATGTAAACAAGTATGAATTGATAAACATAAACAAGCAATCAACTATAACCAAACTTTTAAATTTTCATAATCATGGCTAATACCTAAGGGTATTAGCCCTTAATCATCGTAATCAATACAAGAATAATAATTCAACCAAGGTAAACTAATCGAGTTAAACGAATGATATAAAAATCAAACGATTACTAGAGTATAAGAGATTACAAGGTGCTTCCTATGCAATTAATAACTTTGCTTGACCTCTTCTGCTCTTCGTGTCTTCTAAAAATCAACTTTTGTGGTTAAGGTATTGAAAATATGATCAAGCACACCTAAAACTTATTTTTAGGTCTTCTATTTATAGTGTCTGGAATTTGGTCGATACGCCGTATTGGTTGAAGTCAATACGGCGTATTGGAAGTTTCTTGGAGTAGGGACCACGTTTAATATCTTCCAGAATATTTTATTACTATATCTTTGATACGGCGTATGGAAGTCTTCTGGATACGGCGTATATGTCTTTATTCTTTGTGGTTTCTTATAAAGTGCAGACATAGATACACCGTATCTTCCTTGATGGATACGGCGTATTGGATGTCAGAACAGTATTCTTTAGATTTCTTCGTTTAAGCTCCAAATTGCGTGCCTTTATGCTAATATTCACCAAGTGCTCCATAATTACTACAATTCTCAAATATAAACTATTAAGTACCAATTCTCGCAATAATTATACAAAATGGGTAATTTACATAGGCCAAATGATGCTATAAAAGTAACGTTATTTGATGTCATCAATAATAATCTACTATTACTGAAGTATATAAGTTACCTCTGTAACTCTTAATAGCGGATGGACCAAATAAGTCTATATGTAAAATTTCTAAATATCTATTAGTAGAAACCATATTTTTAGCCTTGTGGCTTGCGTGAGCTTGTTTTCCTATTTTGCAAGCATCATAAAAGTGTTTATCATATTTCATCTTAGGTAAGTTTCTAACCAATTCTTTTGATAAAAAAGATTGGATTAAACGCATATTTTCGTGACCAAGTCGAAATGCCATAAGGTAGAATTATCAACTACCGTGGCGAGACATAATTCGTCTTGAAACTTATTACCTAATTTCATGACGTGTAACACATTTTTCCTAATCCCATTTCCTATGATTTTATCATCCTTAATTATTTCACTATCATCTTCCGTAAATAAGACCTTACACTTATTGTTACATATTTGACCAACACTAAGCAAATTAAAAGCTAAGTTATCTACGTGTTCTATGTTTAAGATAGTAAGAGAGTCATTAGAGACCATACCTTTGCCTATGATATTTCCTTTTAAGTTTCTTCCAAAGACAACATTACCTCCGTCATATGCTTTGTAGGTAAAGAATAGAATTTTATTTCCCATCATGTGTTTGGAGAAACTGCTATCTTTAATCCATTCTTTCGGCTCCAAACAAGTTCTCAAGCATAGCTAATTAAGCAAAAACAAACTCAAGCGCTTGGTCCCCAATATCTCATGGGTCCAAAAAC
The DNA here is from genome assembly GCA_026074375.1 of Tanacetum coccineum. Classification (NCBI taxonomy): domain Eukaryota; kingdom Viridiplantae; phylum Streptophyta; class Magnoliopsida; order Asterales; family Asteraceae; genus Tanacetum; species Tanacetum coccineum. Next base: position 9,698 of record BQNB010095999.1, read on the forward strand.
ATTAGTGTTGTACATCCCTTGCATTTGTTGCATTTGGTTGGGATATTGAAATGGGATGTAATTTCCCATATGTACAAAACCTTGATTTTGATTATTATTCTAATTCATAGGATAATGATTTTGATAAATTGGTCCACTAGAGTTTCTTCTAGGTTGAGGTATGTTGTGTGTTTGTTGACAAAAATTATTTCTTCTAGGTGGTGGTGTTTAAGATCTAGACTCGGTTTGACATATCCTAAACCATTCTTAAGGGATGGTTTGAGAGTCGGTCTTTTTGAATTTTCAATGCTATTATGTATTAGTTTTTCTCTAACAATAACAAAATCCGATCGCGAAGAGATATGAGGGCTGAAAATTTGTTTTGCTTATTTTTGGCTAGTCGATGGATCTACGGATCCAAGGATGGTGGATCCGTCTACCTTTATGGTAGATCCATCGTCTGCCAGTTTAGTGATCGACCCAACAAAACTCATGGGTTTCGTTCTGCTTGTTCATGCTTTACTTTTATCAAATCCAAAACCTATTTTACAACTAGGTGACTTTTGAACATTTAGCATTTCTCTTAGTGAATTAGCGCTTTTATCAAATTTGACAAATTTAACTTGAGTTTCCTTAAGTTTAGCGTTTTCTAAACGAAGTAGTTGACATGTTTCACAACCTATGTCAATTTCTTTATTTCTCTCAAGTTTCTTAATTTTCTCATTCAACTCTAAATTTTTTCTTCTTTCTAAAAGATCACTTTTAGTTTTCAAAATTTTATATTTGTTAATGATTTTAAGCTAATTTCACATAAGTTATCATATTCAATTTACATACTATCGTCATCAAGAGAAGAAGCATTATCACTATAATGAGAAGAGTCAAGAGTTACTAGTATGTGTTTAATTACACATACCTTTGACCACTAAAAATGGACTTAAATGACTAAAAACGTACCAAAAATACATTGTATTTGTATGTTTTGCATTTGTTTTATGCAGGTAATGGATATCCAAGAAAAGGACAAAAATCGAAGCCAAAACGACAAAACCGAGCACGAGAACGGAAACGACCGTGAGTGAAGTTCAAAAGGACAAAATTCAAAGGTCACAACAAAAAGTCAATAAAAGTCCAAAAGTCAACCCCGGGATGAGGCATTGGAAAAAGCATCGAAAACCGAACTCGAAAACCTAAACTGACAAAAGTAAGCACCACCCGTACCCACTAGTGGGGACGGGTTCAGCACACTACCCATTTATTAATTAAAACCCTTGATAATACAATAGCCCCAATCCTTTTATTTTTATTTACCGGGCCAATCTAAGTCCTTCGTACACCCTTATTAAAAACCACTTTTCCCAATTCCCTTTATAACTCCCCCGTTTGTCCTTTAAGGACCAAATATGCACCCAAAGGAACTAAGTTGTTAATTTTACTTTATAATTAGTTGAGGGGACAAGTTTGCCAAATCACCCAAAACTCCTAACACCTACACCTAAATTAAAATGGGTATCCTATTTTCACCGCTCCCACATCCATTGTTTCTATTCACCTAAACACCTCTTAAAAATTACACTTACCCCATGGATTAAACCCACTTAAAACACTTTATGAAGCCAATAATGATGCAAGGGGATTGGGACGTCTTTGGGCTCTGACACGTTTGGTATATCCAAGGCAATCATTACTGGTAATGATTGCGTGGACACATCTAGGCTTGTGATGGATTTAAAGGACGCACAAGTGAGAATAATAGAAGGCCACGATTGAAGCTCCCAATACTCACACAAGGAACCAGCTAAAGACCTAGAAGCATCTATCCAGCCTATAAATAGAGGGCTTATCCCTTAAAGAGGGAGCGATCTCTCTCTTTCTCGTGTAATTTTACTTAAGTTTTTTAGAATTTATGCTTAGTATTTCCTTTCCTTTGTAAAAGTTTTAAAGTTAATGAAAAAAAGTTTGAGGTTTATGATTTAAGTTTCTGTGTTTGATCATTTTATATAACCTGTTAAGCTTTAAACAGCTATGAAACAGCTTATGGATCTCACCTAAAAGCTTCACTAAGCTTTTTGTTTCTTGAATCAAACCTTATTTTACTGTTTTATCACTTTTATTTACTGTTTTAATCATAAAAATCTAAAAAAATACCAATTTTTTTTTAAAGAAGATCTCATGGAGCATGGTGTATTTTGGATGGCCAGGGGTTAGTGTCTATGTGGATAAGCTATAGGATTGTGATAAGTTGTTTTGAGTCTTGAAATTCATAAGAAAAAGCTTGGACTCTTGTAAGTTTCACTTTTAGATTCTTAGTTTATTTACTATTCAACTACTTATTGTTGCTTATTGCTTGTTCTTATTTGCTTATTTATTCTTTGTCATAGTTGTTATTGCTTATTATGCTTAGGTTATAGTATAAAAATCTTGTGTGCAAGTTTTTCTTATATTCTGTCTTAAATTAGCTTAAATGTTGCATAATATTTAATCCTGCTATTTTTGCTGATTTAAGTGTTAAAAGTTTCTTAATATGTTTGTTATAAGTCATTTATAATCTGGTATTAAGGTTTTGTTCACTAAAAATCAAGTTATTAAGTTAAAATTGGTAAAAACAGTTTAAAAGGGTGTTTGGTTTGACTGCTTTTGTAACGCCCCGACCCAAAAGGGTAGAAGTATTACAAATATGGTGTGACATCAAAGGCATACATAATCATAACACAAGCATAAACAGCGGAAGTCTCAAATAAATAACCAAAGGAAAATAAGTCAACATGACTTAAAGTACATAAGTTCTTAAAAGACAGACATATCCAAACGAAATAACTGAAATAACGAATGTCTCGAAAAGTAACAAATCATATATCAAAACTAAGATCTCTAGGGTAAGTCCACACTCAGCACTCATATCCCGAAAGCAACCCCAGCTCCTAGCTTAGATACCTGCCGCAGGAAAAGAAAGTGCGGCTGAGCTTACAAAGCCCAGTGAACAGATATATATAATCGAACGCAAAAGATAACGGAAAATCAAAGGATACGATATAAGGTGCAAAGGATATCACAAGACATGATCAAAGGAATACAAATATAAGGTAAGACAAATCAGAAGTCAATTCATAGTGTAAGGTAAGATGAATCAGAAAATCAAATCAAGTCCAATTACCAAGCCCAAACAAATCATATCATAGTAACCATGGAGTCGCGAGCTCCAAAATTGTGAAAGACGTGGAATGCACCCAAACATCAGTCACCAAATATACATATATCATAATGTCATAATCCATCGAATACAAAACAAATCTAGGATGCATCCATACGCCCCTTAAACAAATAATAATCTTCATAATGCGCATATAATATCAAATGGGGGACGGTGTGAGAAATCACTCACCCACACATGAGTCATGCCAAAGGTGCATCAATGACACGGCCATGTTACCTTCATGGCTAGGAAACAAATAGTGGCTCGGGTCTCAAACTGAAGGGTTCAAAGCAAAGTCATATCAAAGTTCATTTCAAAGGGATCATAGCAAAGGTTCAATGTCAAAGGTTTAGATATCAAAGGTAGCATAGCAGGGTTCAAATAGAACATAATAACAGATCATATAAGAGAGCCAAGATAAAAGGCTCAGAGCAAATATAGCAAATCACATAAGTAATCAAAGATAGAGAGGAATATGTCATGAGAAACCTTAACGATAAGGTCAGAAAAATCTGCACCTATCCCTGAAGCAAAGCAATAATCAAAAAAACACAAGGAAATCAAAATCACTCCCTCTTGACCGAACCTAAAGAAATGATGAATTCGAATTACAAACCATTCATTTAAGTTATACTTTCTATTTTTAGTAACTTTCCATTTTTAGTAACTTTCCATTTTTAGTAACTTTCCATTTTTAGTAACTTTCCATTTTTAGTAACTTTCCAAAATTAGTAACTTTCCAAAATTAGTAATATTCATCATTTGAGATTCTATTAAGTATTTTGAATAGTTTAGGGACTTAACATGTCAACCTTACAAGTTTAGGGTTAAATATGACAACTTTCCATATTTTAGGGTTTAATATACAAAATCAACAATTTTCAAGGTTAAAAGTGTAAATATCAAAGTTTCACATTTTATTCAGATTATACCTTCCATTTTCTGTATTTACAAGTCAAACCCTTAATTTACACAATTTACATATTTAGCCCTTTTTGTTTATTAATTATTTAAACAATATCTTTAATTATCCATAATTACAAAACAAGTCCTTATAGATTCAAATATGACAAATTCATACTTTATACATTAAATACTAACCAAACCTTCCACTTTTCAGAATTTACAATTTCAGTCCCTCTATTTTAATTAATTAATTTCTAATTACTTATTATATGTAATTAACCATTTTAATCCAAAATAATATCAATATGACATTTTATACCCCCCAACTTATTTTATACAGATTATAATAAGTATAATAACATGTTTAAAATAGACCTCATAGTTTCAGAAATTACAAATCACCCCCTTATACTTTAAAAATCAAATCGGCTAACTAATAAATCCACAAAACCCTAATTTGATTTTTCCCAACCACAAACACAATTATTACCCAATCATTAGCATTGAATGAACCTAGAAAAATTAGCAGAACCTTAACCCTAATTTGTTTAAACCTTTTTCTATCCTTTCCCCTTTATTCGCAAATCGGCAAACAAAGATAATCCCCAAATAAATTTTTGAATCCTCTTCTAAATTTTTCCAACATTTTATTTGAGTCACATATGATATATACAACCTTAGAAAAATATAAAATCAAGTGTACAAACCTTATTTTGCCAATTTCATAATTATTTCGAAATTAGGGGTGTTACAGATTGGTATCAGATCCAAGGTTATAGAGAACCAGGTCAAATGTTTTTACTTGGACTATAACCGTTTTCAAACATTGCATCATACAAAGGGATTTTCATAGGACATTCATTCATACATTACTTGTTGCATTAGTTAAGTATACTAGATGTTGCATGGTTCACATACGTGTTTATAATATATTAAGTATATTATTATGGGTCTTATATATGTACTAATGTAAACTCTGTGTGAGTGTTACAAATTTCGTCATGTCTTCATCATCCACAGTCACCTACACATCTGTCTATACTGATTCCGAGCCAGGGAGAGTCTTTTGGGGAGCTGATGAGGAGCTTTCTGATGGAGGTTCTCCATGAGTCATCATATACAGATACGATGGACTCCCTATGCAAACGGTAGCCCCACCATCTTCGGACTATGTGCCAAGACCTGAGCATCTATTGTCTCCTGATTATGTGCTCAGTCCTGAGCATCCACCTTCACCTGTCGAGGTACCATACGTACATGAGCCTGAGTACCCTGAGTACTTAGTGCCATCCTATGCTGAGGCCCCTGGAAAGGTACCAGCCTCTACCTACTGATGCCTCACCTACCGCCTTATCACCAAGCTATATGGCAGACTCTGATCCAGACGAGGACCATGCTGATTATCCTGCTGACGGAGGGGATGACGATGATGTGCCCTTTGACGATGACGATGATGATGATGATACTGATGATGAGGATGAGGAGCCCTTTGAGGACGAGGATGATAATGAGGAGGAGGAGGAGCACTTAGCTCTGACCGACTCTTCTACTATACATGTTGCTGACCCTGTTCCCTCAGCTGGGGATACAGAGGCATTTGAGACTGATGAGTCTGCACCTACACCCAGATCACCTCAGAATAAGGTCCCTTTTTCTCAGACACGTCTCCATAGGGCACGAAAGACTGTCAGACTTGAGCCACCTATGTCACCATCCATGGAGGCATGCATTGCTGAGGATGCTGCCGCACCTACACCGCCATCACCACCACCATCTCCACTATCACCCAGGTCATCTCTACTACCTCAGATTCACTTACCACCACTACCACCTCCACCATCATAACTACATTTACCACCACCTGTACCTACATCATTACCGTTACCATTATCACCACTACCACCACTACCAGCCTCACTATCCATACCACCACCAGTCGACCGTAGGGAGGACATTCCCGAGGCCGAGTTACCACCTCGTAAGAGGTTATGTCTGACTACTCCCACATCGAGGTATGAGGTGGGGGAGAGTTCGACTGCTGCTCTTAGACCTACTGGAGGTCATAGAGCAGACTATGGGTTTATCGGCACTATCGATGTCGAGATCAGACGTCAGAGAGTCGAGGAGGTCGGCTATGGCATTAGGGATGTTTGGGTAGACCCGGCAGAGGCTGTTGAGGAGGTAGCACCAAAGACCCTTGAAAGGGTTAATGCTAGAGTGACCGAGCTTGTTGCGGTTCAGGAGAAGGACACTCAGGATATTTATACTGTGATCGAGGATGATCAAGACAGACAGACTCAGTTATCATAAAGAGTTGACGTATTGAACGAGGATAGACAGCTTCAACATGAGACCTGCAACTACTGTTGATATGATGCACTACTTCTCGAGAGGCTTGGGCACATTCAGTGGGATTGAGTTCGGCAGTTCACTATGAGCTACATGCATATAGGACTCACACCCAGATTCAGGATTACCACATTGCTTCACAAGAGTCATTGACAGCGACATTGATTGCGCAAATTTCATCACTACAAGGACAATTGTCAGCGGCTCTAGAACAGATTTAGGCACTTCAGGCTAGAGATCAGACTCATGCAGATGATCCCGAGGGCGCTGGTAGTTCTGCCTAGGTTTACATTTTCATGTCATATTCATAGCTATCATTATGTTAGCCGACTAAGTATTATGGGTTTTATACCCAGCTAGCACGGTGGTAGGATCTGTATTTTTCATTTATTGTATCAGACAATCATGTATATTTTTCTAGGTTATATAATATGGTGTATGTATTATGTTATGTCGATCTCAATTATGTTATGTATTGTGCTCCCAATCATGTTATATAATCACTGTGTGATGTGATCTTGTTATATAAATATTATACCCATGTCATGTTGTGATGTTTATGAAAGCTCACATATTTTATATTGTTGTGATTTAGAACCATATGCCACCAAAAAGAACCTTTGCTGCTGCAAGGGCTGTTGCTGCTACTGCAAAAGCTGTTGTTGCTGCCCCAATGATAGCTGCTGTTGAGCAACTGATCAAAGCAAGAGTGTCTGCGACACTTGCTAATCATGAAACTCTTCGAAATAGCACTAATGGTCATGGCAACGGAAGCCACAATTCTGGCACTGGGACTAGAGGAGATTTACGTGCACGTACAAAGATTTTCTTAATTGCCAGCCCCTTGCTTTTAAGGGTACTGAAGGAGTGGTTGTGTTGTCACAATGGTTCGAGAAGATGGAATCAGTGTTCCATATCAGCAACTGTGCTGTGGAGAACCAAGTTAAGTTTGCTACATGCACTTTCCTTGGAAATGCTCTAACATGGTGGAACTCCCACATGAAGACTGTTACTCAAGATGTTGCTTATGCTATGGACTGGAAGGCACTAAAGAAGATGATGACAGTCAAATACTGCCCAAGGGGTGAAATCAAGAAGTTAGAAATTGAGCTCTGGAACCTAAAAGTAAAAGGTACTGATGTCGCAAGTTACACTCTGCGTTTTCAAGAGCTTGCACTGATGTGTGGAAGGATGTTCCACGAGGAATCAGAAGAAGTTGAGAAATATGTTGGTGGACTTCCTGATATGATTCGGGGAAATGTAATGTCATATCAACCCAAGACGATGGAGAAGGCAATTGAGTTTGCCAATGATCAGATAGATAAAAAGTCCTCACTATTCTGAAAGGCAGGCTGAGCAGAAGAGGAAGTTGGAGTTTAATGCTGGAAACAATCAGGGGCACCAACAACAAAACAAGAGACAGAACACTAGGAGGGCTTACACTGCCGGGCCTGGTGAAAAAAGGGAGTACACGGGATCACTGCCCTTGTGTATAAAATGCAACTATCACCACAAAGGGCCATGTGCTCCCAGGTGTATTAAGTGCAAAAAGATCAGTCATCTGGCTCGTGACTGTAGGAGTTCTAGTCCCAACAGTAATAATAACCGAAGGCATAACCAAGAATTCGTAGTGGCCATAACGCGTACGAAAAGCAGTCTTAGAAATATCCTGCTCTCTCACACGAAGCTGATGATAACCAGATCGCAGATCAATCTTAGAAAAATATTTGGCCCCTTGCAGTTGGTCAAACAAATCGTCGATTCGCGGAAGAGGATAGCGGTTACGAATAGTAATACGGTTGAGTTCGCGGTAATCAATACACAAGCGCATGCTCCCATCCTTCTTCTTAACAAATAAGACCGGTGCACCCCACGGTGAAACACTGGGTCTAATAAAGCCATTCTTCAACATCTCTTGTAACTGCTCCTTTAACTCCTTCAATTCAACAGGTGCCATACGATACGGAGCCTTTGAGATAGGTTCAGCACCGGGAATTAACTCAATGCCAAATTCAATCTCTCTAGCCGGAGGAAGTCCAGGAAGTTCATCGGGAAAAACATCAGCGAATTCACGAACAACAGAAAGATTTTCAATATTAGGACTCTCCAAAGATGTGTCCATAACAGAAGCCAGAAAACCTTGGCACCCATGAGAAATCAAGGTACGTGCCTTCATAGCAGAGATGAGCTTAACGGACTTAAGCGGTGAGGAACCATGATAAACAAATTCAGGTTGGCGAACGTTACCAAAGATCACAGTCCTAGCATAGCAGTCAATGGTAGCTCGATGAGAAGCCAACCAATCCATGCCAAGAATCACATCAAAGTCGAACATATGGATAGGAAGCAAATTCGCAGGACGAATACGATCATCAAAACGTAGAGGGCAGTTAACATATTCATGGTCAATAAGCATATGGTTCTTCATTGGGGTTGAAATGATTACACGTTCAATTAATGGTGTAGGAGTCATATTAAGTTTCTTAGCAAAAGTGGTAGATATAATAGAATGTGTAGCCCCAGTATCAAATAAAACGAAGACAGTACGATCATCAATGTAGAGAATACCGGTAATAGTACCTGAAGTCTTGGCCGCCTGATCACGAGTCGTAGCATAACGATTAGCAAACGAAAACAAGATAGGTTACGGAAGAGAGTTACGCAGAAGGAACCTAATGTCTACCCAATCCTCACAGGTCATAGCCTAAGCTCTAAGGTCATAAGACCTCGTCATGATTAACCTGGCAGCTCTGATACCATAAATTGTAACGCCCCGACCCAAAAGGGTAGAAGTATTACAAATATGGTGTGACATCAAAAGCATACACAATCATAACACAAGCATAAACAGCGGAAGTCTTAAATAAATAACCAAAGGAAAATAAGTCAACATGACTTAAGGTACATAAGTTCTCAAAGGATAAACATATCCAAACGAAATAACAAATGTCTTGAAAAGAAACAATTCATATATCAAAACTAAGATCTCTAGGGTAAGTCCACACTCAGCACTCATAACCAGTGGGATGAGGAGCGGTTGAGAGTTGGGTTCGAGTGAGAGAGGGCGATGGGGGGGGACTGGGGAGGCGAGAGTTGAGTTGGAAGATTGGAAGACGTATCGAGGTGGAGTGAGCGGTGGGAGCTGAGGGAGAAAGGGGAGATGGTAGGAGAGGGGACGGGGAGGGAGGGAGAGAGGTTTTGGTGGGGGAGAAGGGGGTAGGAGGATATGGGATGAGTGAGGACTAGGGGGGGGAGGAGGGAGGAGGAGTAGGGGGGGTGGGGAGAGGTGTCGGGGGGTTGAGGAGAATGGAGAGAGGGGAGGATCGAGGGAAGAGGGGTGAGTGGGGTGCGAGAGGAGGGGAGGGGAGAGAGTGTGGTTGTGGACTGAGGGGGAGTGGTGTCTGTGAGGAGGGTGAATTGAGTGGGAGGGTGAGAGGGGAAGATGTGATGTTGGATGAGAGGGAGATGGGACGTAATGATTGGACGGGAAGATTGTGGGAGAGAGAGAGGAGAGAGGGGAGTGAGCGTGTGAGGGGGGAGGAACTGGGGTGGAGGGGGGGAAAGAAGGAGGAGGGGGGGAGGAAGGGGTATTGAGGGGGGGAGGAGTGGGTATGTGGTGATTGTGGGGTGGGGTGGGATGGACTGGACGAGGTTTTGAGAGAGGGGTGGTGCAGAGAAGTGGGAGGGGGTTTGGGAGAGGATGGGAGGAAGGTGATGGAGGGGACATGGGATGGAGGGTTTGGGATGGAGAGATTAGTGACGGGGGAACTGCGAGGGGGATTAGAATTGATGATGGGAGAGGAGCGGAGAGAGAGAGATATAGGTGAGGATGACGTGTCTTAAGAGGATGTGGGATTTCGACTTGGAGAGTATGCTTGTGGCGTGGAGAGAATGTGCAGGGAGGTGAGGGAGATAGGATTGGAACTTTGAGGAGAGGTTTGCGGGGGATTGGGATGAGAGAGAGAGAGAGAGTTCGGTGGAGGGTTGTGTGGATGAGGGTTGTTGGCTGAGGCGTTGGAGGATTGGTGAGGAAGGTTGATGGTGTAGGGAGATGGGAGATCGGAGAGTGGAGAAGTGAGAGTTGGGAGGGGGACGTGGAGAGTCTGAAGGAGTGGGAGGGGGGAGAGTGTGGGAGGAGAGAGGAGAGATACGTGACGGGGTGGTGAGGGTGAGTATGTGTTGAGGGGAAGTCTGGGGGGAGGGAGTTGGGGAGCGGAGGTTGAGGGGGAAGTGCGGGCGGGGCACGACGAGGGTGGACATCCGGGGAGGAGTCGGAGATGTTGAGAGATCGACGGATGAGGAGTGAGGAGGGATTAGGGAGAGCTCGAGGGAGAGGGAGGTGGGGGGAGGGTGAGGAGGAGGAGGGGGCCCCGAGGAGAGATGGGTTGATTGATGATGAGGGTGGAGGAGAGGATCAGGGGAGAGATGAGGGGAGACGGAGGGAACGAGGCCGGAGTGGAGGAGGTTAGTTGATGGGGGAGATGGGGGGAGTCGAGCAGTGTGCGGAGGTTAAGGTGGAGGGGTGGTACGATGGGGGATTGCGGAGAGAGAGAGGTACTGTGAGGGGACGATTGGGAGAGAGAGAGAGATGGTTAAAATAAAGGATAAACTCCTCTAAAGTTCATTTGAACTTTAAAGGTTATGTTTCCTAACAGGATAAAAGGGAAAATCGGGTCCGCATGTAAGCCCTGGTATTATCTATGTGAGGGAACTTTACCTCTAAAGTTCAAATGAACTTTAGAGGATCTTTTTCCTTAAATAAAATAGGTAATGGTTTTAGGTTAAACCAGGGAGACAAAATTCCTTAATTACCCTTCTTTTATTTATTTAATTGAATTTAATGTTCAAGTTTATTACTTTTATGCCACTATCACTTATAGCTATTGATCAAAAAAATATAAGGCTAAGATTGGTTCTTGCAGTTCTGTACATTTATTTGATTCTGAAAAGAACCTCACACTATATATATATATATATATATATATATATATATATATATATATATATATATATATATATATATATATATATATATATATATATATATATATATATATACTAGTTGCAAAACCCGCCCACTGTGCGGGTATGACTTGTGATTATTGTTTTAATTATTTTTTGTTTAAATATTAGTTTTTAAATTTGTTTATTATAGAAACATTGTTTTTAAATTTGTTAATTGGGCGGGCTTGTTTTAGGAATGTCGTTTAGTAACATTTAAGTAAAGGTAAATCAATTATTTATTGAATGTATTAACAACATACAATTACTTGTTTTTTTATTACCCATCCGATGGGCGGGTATGCCTTGTGATTATTATTTTTTTTTTTTTTTTGTAAAATATCGATTTTTTAAATTTGTTTATTAAAGAAACATTGTTTTTAAAATTTGTTTATTGGGCGGGCTTGTTTTATAAATGACGTTTAGTAACATTTAAGTAAAGGTAAATAAACTATTTATCAAATTGTTGTATAGTTGCATGTCCCGGCCAAAATTTCGAATCTCTAAGAATTAAAACGTATATAATTGTCAAAAAATACCTATACATTTTATAGTTTAAATTTCATAGCTTTTCAAATAGACTAGTTGAACATGATCACGTTGTATGAAACAAAATAAATAAATCTTTTATAAACTTCCCATGTGTCGTTTGTGATATGATCATAAGAGAATTCAAAGCCTGGATCCGCAACTTCTCCTTCAAACAACATTAGATTAGTAACACTCGTCGAATGTTCTAAAAGTACCTGAATCCATCTCAAGCAGTGTAGTTTGTTTAGTAGCTGAATCTACTATTCAGGTGAAGTACATATTAATTCTAGAACATATGGTACAAACTCTTATGCCAAATGTGTGTGAAGAGATCAGTAGCTCAATTCAACAATTAATATTCTAATGCTCCAAGTTAAAAACAAATAATGCATGTATGAAGTGAAATCCGTAGCCAAATTAAAAAATTAGCATCTACCTGTCGAAGGGGTATATGTGAAAAAATGGATGCGCTGAATTGAATTCGATAGAGGGTCAACATCGGTGGGTTAAGTTCGGGAGCATTAAATCTTAACACGTTTCCAGTTTTCCTTTTCAGTATTTACTTATAGAAATAACATGTGCTTTAGATTTTTAGTTTTTATCTTCACATGAACCAAATGAAAACATTAGCTATGGAAAATCAAAAATGGGTCAACCGAAATGCTATCAGCACAAATGGCAAGAGATAATCAGTCGCATTTAAAAAACTTACAAGAGCTACAATCTGAACTTTGTTTTAATACAGGTACTCAGATACAATATTTATATTGTCAGTGTAAGTATAGTAAAGCCAATGAAGTTGTCAAAAGTTTAGATATGGTCATGTACCAGAATTTATTTGTCTAATAATAGAACGAACTTCTGGTTCAAATCCCATCATGAATATCACATTATTGTTAGTCTCAATGGTAATGTCAAGAACAAAATGGAATCAGGTACATACATATGTGTTTTATGTGGCTACATATATGAGATATAAAACTTGCAGAATCCTCAACAAAGGACCTCACAATTTGACAACAATCAGGAACAGTGGACAAAAATGGTGCAATATAAGGAAACTCAGGTACAATTCCAGAAGTTTGTATCTGAAAGGAAACGAATGTACATCGATTAATTGGAATGGGTTATTATATAACTATTGTGTCCTACTGTCAAATATGATATATTAAAAGAATGAAATGTCGGTTGATGTGGCATGTTTGGATATAGCTCCTGTACCTGAAGGACGGCAGAGATCTGGTTTCTTAGCTGTTGGATCGTATGATAATACCATTCGTATACTGTAGTTGGACCCTGATGACTGTATTCAGGTTCTAAGCGTGCAAAGTGTTACAGCGGCTCCCGAGTCACCCCTATTTCTTGAGGTCTAGGCTTCTGTCGGCGGGGAGGACGGTGTAGACCACCTGGATAGCCTCTTTATGAATGCTGGCCTGAAAAATGGGTCCTCTTCCGGAATGTAGTCGGTAGGGTTCATGTTCTTTTTCAATTGAAACACTTTTTTGAGTAGTAGGTTTTTTTAGAAAGGACAAAATTGAATTGGCTCCATAGAGAAATAAGAAAGACAATCACTTAAACTTCAAATTTCGAAGGCCAGCCTAATTCAGCAGTCTTTAGTGTTATTACTTTCATATGCTGTAGCAAAAAAAATTCAATCCTTAATCCCATATCACATACCATCACGAATAGGCTTCTTGTTGTTGTATGATGACATAAATTTATTTGTGATGGAATTTTTGACCTTTGAGTTAGTATGTTGCAACGAATAATGTCTTTGCCCGTTTTCATCAGTCCATCACCAAGATCAAGTTCTAAGAAAATAGCAATAGTGATGACATTATCATTTGAAATGATGACATGGAAATCTTAATATATTTTCAATATGACAAACCTTGGAAACGTGATAATTCACTAAGTAGCAGCCATCTTGAAGCAACGCTCACTTGGGACAAGCCCGTTGCCAAGCACCATGGGTTCTGGTGGTGACATCTGCTTGTTGTTTGGTGCGAGAGGTGTGACAGCCAAAAGTGTACCCTTGCAAATTGGTTTGATTAATAGGATTGGTTAATCCAAATAATAATACGTTCCCCCACGTTTCTGCTCTGTGTCCAATTCTGAATTAAGCCGGTTGATTCTAGGACAATAATTAGTTGAATCTCGTCTAAACATGATGCTCAAATGCTGTAACAAAACATGCCAGCATATTAAACATCACTTGGTCAAAATAAGGCGATTTGGACTATGCTTCTAACTAAAATGGGTCATATCGGTTTTGCCAAAAACAATTGAGTGATGAGGAACCGACCTACATGGGAGGTTAAATCTACTAAAGTGTAATGGTACATACTCTAATATGAAGAGTCGGGTTTTCTTGTTCTAAAGATGAAAAGTTAGCGCACAGTAAAAAAGAAAACGCGTAGTGAACTAAATAGCGATAAAGCAAACACTTACAAATAAGAAAAGATTCATTCCTGTCAATAACGACTGCGGTGCATTTGCGACGCAATCAATAGACGAGTCCCTTCATAAACAATCACCCTATCGGCTAGATAAGTTACCATTAAGAAGTCATGTTCAACCACAAACACAATCTCGTCCGAATGGCTTTGACCCGAACACAGAATGTTATATTGACCCCTAGTAAAAAACATATTATACCTAACCCATCTTTCCACCTTAAAAGCTAAAGGAGAAAGACAAATGACTTATTAGATTACTCAAAAGTAAACATATGGTGGAAGAAACAAAAAAAAGTGAATAAAACTAAACAACACCTCAATTTATTCACCTATGTGTCTGGTTAGATTCTATCAATATAATATTTAAACATGCTATATCAATATTAAACAAATTGTATCCTATACATGTTATTCTGGATTAGGCGCTTCTTCGTATTGGCCTTCACTCTTCCTTGTGGCTTTGTCATAGTATCCTTCAAGGAACCTTAGTATACACATGGTTATTTAATATGTGCAAAAACTGAGACCTACAGAGGATCCATTCTAACAAAGATCTTCCATCATCGACTGCTGCAGGTTCCTCATCTGGTGCTGGTGTTTGCTGCTAAGTCTGCACTATGTAATCAATTATAAAACAGGTATCAAGGCTAAAGCTGAAGAAGACCCACTTGCTCAAATTCCTCAAGAAGAAGAAGGGCCTGTTCTTAAGGGTCCACGCGGTCAGCCTACTACACAAGAAAAAGAAGCCGTTGTCGAAAATCTGAACCTTGCACCTGTACAATATATGTAAGCACTTCATGAAAAATTTAGAGTTTTAGCTCAAACATTATAAATTAAACCCTAACATTCTTCTATTTGAATTTATAAAATGTAATTTACCAATTATACACCAATCCTTTTCGCGTCTCTTTCTTGGAATATAATTTGAATAAAATTAGAAAAGCTTTTGGCAGGTGAATCCTTGAGATGTGATCATTTTGGCGGGCATGCTTATTTTTCATGATCCCAGAGTATGTGATATGACTGATCTAAAGATCTTTGTTGATACAGGTTATTTTTACTCTTGTTTGGTGCAACCATTTTTCGGCAAAGTTTATGTTTAAGCCTGTAATCTAGATGTTTGACCATTTTAGCAATTCTTATAGTTGTTGCGTCTTTTCTGAATTTAATTATGTTTGACCAGTCTCAATATATCAGATGCTGATTTTTAATGCAGATGTGGATGTACGTCTAGAGATAGGAATAAGGCGTGAAACAGGTGAAAGGGGCAGAGATTTTGATATGGTGTTCGCCAGGTTAACTGATTTATTTGTTTTTATGAACAAGTAGATCATGCGGGCTATATAAGTTGGAATTAAAATTTGTTTTTTTTGTTAAAAACTTGGTAAGGTGATCGTCGAAATTAAAAACTAAAGAAATGCTTAGGCTATAAAGAAAAAGAATACTCACAATTTAACATCTTCATAACGCCACCATGATAAAGATAAAAAGGTGAATATTGAGCACCATTTTTGTTAGGGCATACATAGGTGGTCCATGTTGAAAGGCTAATTTGATTCCTTGATTATTATTGATAACAACTATCCTATATATAGGATACAAGAGAACATTCTGGAAT
>BQNB010096000.1:0-25733 GCA_026074375.1 Tanacetum coccineum
CATACACATGTTTCGTCATGTATATACATGATATGGACATTTATTTATTTTTATATATATATTAGAAAGAGAACTAGACCCTGGTTGGTAGTCTACAGTCTATCACTCTATCTAGTTAGATTATTATTTATTTTGTCGGGTTTTATTATAACTAACTATATAGGCTACCGACTTCTTTAAAATGAGTAACTTTCAGCCCTTACCGCATGCAAGTAACCATATTAAGATTCTAATGTATATTTAAACCCACTATATAAAATCAACAATTAAGTGTGAAAACTATTCTTTGAATTTCAACAAGTGGCATAATAGTCAATCAAAATTGAAACACATAATATGTTAAAACGAGAACCAATATTTTTTTTTCAACAAGAAACGGAAATAGGGCATGCCTCAAAACCGATTGTATTGGATTAGATTGACCCAATTGGATTTTTGTTTATAGGAGTCAAATGGACATTTTTTTCACCTCTAATCTATAACTAAAGGCATGGAATAATACAATGCTTCAAATGATGAACTTCATAGGCACATGTGAAAAAGCCAAGAACACAACACCCCAAAATTAAAAGATCAAGTTCACTCATCTTATAAGAAAGTTTGAACCGATCCTACAACAGTTTCAAACAAATCGATGAACGGGAGGAGGAATGAGAATGATTACCTCCATCAAGGTACATACTTGAGGCAGCCCAATAACTTGTTGATGCTGTTAGTTCTCTTTAGACTGAGCTACCTCTTCGCTTTTCAGTGCCTGCAGTTTTCTGTAACCATGGTCTGTACCAAATATCCTGAGAAAAGGTTTTATATAAGATCACATAATAAAACTTAAAACAAATTGTCAGAACTAGCATTTGTAAACTTTGAGGAAACAATTCGACTCACTTACTTATGAATGAGTTAATTTGGGTTGTTGTTTTCTCAAACAGGTCTAAAAAATTACGAAAACTGAACAGGTCAAATGGGTCCACGGTGTGAAAGTCGTCTAATACATATTTTCAATTCATACAACATCCGAACTCATTTTATCTAACGATTCAATTTATTATTGTAAAAGCACTGAATTTGTCGCGATAATCAAGGTCACATACATGTAAAAAAAGTTAAACGAAAAAGCGTTTGCCGGAAACCCGCCCGACTGCCTTACCAACCCTAACACATTTGTCTCCTTTCAACCCTAACACATTTTTAACCTAATACCAACCTGATTGACGTACCGCCTATAGTTGAAATTGATGAAACAACATCACAGTTATAACCAGTGGAGCATGAAGCAATTAAAACATGGTCATAATTATATGATGGTATCTAAAGCAATCTTGCATCCATTTTAGTTACTAAGTTCTTGTTATATCTCATGAATTTTGCAGTACACATAAGCTGGTCTACTGAAATGGATAAGATGAGAAAAATATTGTTCTGGCTGCCTGAAATGTCGTATATATTTTCTCAAATATCTATGTTTTACTTCTTTTCAGTTGCACCCATGAAGTTGCGCTTTGGTGTATATTCTTAATCATGCTATTTCTCCAACAAAAACAAGACGTCCAACCATTATTCAGTACCGAGAATTTGCAGAATAGATGGTCAGGTGGGTACAGCAACGGGTCAAACATGTAATTTTTCAATACAGGTCAGGTTGACTTGAAACTTATCTTTGTGTATGTTGAAAAATTTAACAAACAATTTAATGCGTTAAATACTTGAATATCATTACAAAAGCTATACTCTTATAGAGTGTATATCATGATTTTTTAAATAAAATGGTTTGGATGGTTGTAACGTGTAAGCATTAAAAGTTACACTCTGGACACGTTCTTTTTAGCTAAATTTCTTGGTTTTGCCCATTTGACTTGTTAGAGATAAAACATATTACAAATTGACCAGAGTCATAAATCAGTGAAATTTCCATCTGACACCTTAACTCCACCGGTCCACCCTCACTCCTAGCATTACCCTATCTAACATGATTTAATGTCCAAGATTCTGATGTTAGAAGCTTCTTTAGAGCCTTACCAGTCCATGTAGACGAAAGTTGATGAGTAGTTGCCCGACTTGGTATAGATCAGTCGGTGATGATAATCATGAAAATCAGATCTGAAAATTTTAGCAAAATGTGAGAGTTTGTAACACAGTTATAGCCAATGTAAGTAAATGCTAAATTTACATAGTGCATACTAACCCTCCATATAGAGGCAGAAAGTTTGAAGGGCTCCATGGGAAATGATAACCACAATGTGCCTCAACTGTTTCCAGAACTCTCACTACCATCCACAGCCAAAGAGTTATCAGATGAGGCCCGGTGATAGCAGGACCGAAAATTGTAGCAATCCCAAGGAATAAAATTTCGGCTGGATGAGCATATTCAGAAGTTAATCCAAAAGGTGTTGCATACCTGTAGAGCAATACATATGTATCAATAAAATAAACATAACACGGAATAATAGATCGAAGCAACATACATCAGAAAATCACAAAACAAGAGGTGGCAATTTCAACCCAGTTACTTATGAAATGGCCCAGCTGGGTTACATTTCATCTCAAAATTGTCGAATAAAGAAAGTTAGCAAAAAAGGGGAACGGGTCAATCAGGTGAAAGTCACCCTTAGTCTTTTTACCGCATACAAAATCGTGAATGGTTTATTCAGAGATTTACAATGTTTAATAGTATTGTTTCCTAATCATGAATAAAGCATTAGTCTCTCGAAATTAAAATTAAAATCAAAATGGGTTGTGGGTCAATCAAATCCAGCCCCGTTTGTTTCAACCTTGCCAAAATATGACCCGTTTCAGCCCAAAACCTGTTACCCAACCTGCCCATTTGCCCCCTCTACTTGACGTACTCATGATGGACGCTGTGGATGTGCTTGTACAGCCATTTGGTATGTAAAATCCTGTGTCCCCAATAAAATATAAAATCTTCCACAATGAAGTAGAATAGTATCTGAGTAGACATCACTTTCCTGCAAAGTAACGAAGCAAATGGATCATTTACCCAAAGGAAAAGCACTAAATAAGTATAAGAAAGAGGAAGAATAAGAACAGAGATTCTATTATAGCATGTAAACATATAAAAAATATTCTCCAAAAATAGGATGTAGCTAATCCAGCCAAAGACCTCCGAAAGCCATCTTAAGGGATGAAGAATACTGTTTTAGATTCAATGATCTACACTAGAGGTGGCTACCCATTTACTTATATATGGTTCGATTCGGTTATGCTCTATCCCTAAGGGATCAAAGGAGTTAAGTAGAAAGATAGTTTAAAAGGAGAAAGGTCACAGAAGTAACCCAAAACGGTTTTTATTGCCTAAATCCTAAATCATTTCATCTAAACATTTAGATATTTATTGAAATAATATAACTTTTGTAATCATACTTCCTACTCGAAAATGCTTGGTTTCAACCCATATAAAATGTTGACCAAATACCCAAAGTTGTAAAACCTGCGCATTTTAAAACCTCTAATCTACTATTTAGGTGCATTATTTAAAAAACCTGTAAATACCAGGACGGCAGTGGAAGACTACTTCTCATTCCCATGAATCTGAAGACAGGATATGAAGCAAGTGTGACAGGTAGGTTGACGCAAAAATGATACAAGAGTAAGCGACCAATACATTTCTCTTGAGCTTCAGTTGTGTTATTCTTGGCCTGCACAGAAAATTTCGGTAGTTGATAACAGCAACATATGGGTCCAGTCAGATGCAGTTTATACATGTAATAGGCATCGCAAGCAAACGATTTACATACGCAAAAACAGGAATTATAAGGGATATACATTAGATATTGACATTGATAACATGAAGTAAGGTACGGTCATATGAAGTTACCGAAACAATAGTTGTGGCAAATTGGACAGCTCGAGCAGATTAGATGACGGGTAACTAGTGTAAGGGTTGCATCAGGCTAAAACCAACACTCTTTGTCCAAATATGTTAGATTATTTTATTGAGTAATTAGTATGTCAGATATGATTATAATGGATAAACTAAGTGAAGAGATATAGCATGCATTAAAAGTACACTTTGGCGCCTTTCGACCCATTTGATCCTTTTTTTTCTTGCATAAAGCATTTGATCTATTTCCCTTTCTGCTATTCTGTTTATTTTACGTCTTTGACCCGTTAGAGATAAAAACATAACCTAATCAACTCATTCAAAAGTAAACGGATCGATCTTGCCACCTCTAGAAAAGATAAATTCTATTTAAGTGTTCACTAGTTATAATATTTAAGATCGCAATTGACTTTACTCAAACAGTACAAGAGATGCATTAGGTATACCTGAATTTTGTACTTTTTGAACCATCCTGCCCTTTCTATGAATATGAAAGGAAGTCCTGATAAGAAGAAGACAGCTTCATGAAGAATAAAGCTACCAACGCAAGCCAACTGAAAGTCACTGACATGAGTAATCAAGTACTGCAACAACAACAAAAAAAACACAAGTCAACAATAACCCCTCCATTTTGCTACTCCACAAGAACCGTAATGTTTACATTAAACTAGTGTATCATACATTATTACATTTTTTGCCCTTAAACAGATGAACATGTCATGCTACATATTGTTAGCCTGGATAATAAGCTCAAAACTAATCTTAGAGCCGTGACTTCTATAGTTTACATTGAGACTACGCGTTTGCAAGGAAATGGAAAGCAAACACCTTCATGCACATTTCCTTGTCGTTTCTATAGAGACTGTTTCTGTTAGTTGAAATTTGTGAGCTTTGGTCAAAAAGAAAAGAGGAATTCTTGATAACATGCTAAAGTTCTAATGACAACAATAGTGAGTTCCTACTCACTGTTTCAAATTGATTGCCATGATTCAACTTAAAAGATTTATACTATAAGCTAAGGTACAAAACGAGATTAAGCTACATATCATTAGAAAATATAATGAAATTCTGATTTTCATAGCCGCAATGATTATGTCATTGAAGGATTACAATCTACATTGATATAAAAGATCCATTTCATCATATTACATATGTAGTATTTGACAAGGAACAACTAATTGATTTAACTTAACAAGTTACAAGATTGGCCTACCTATGTTTTGTTGGACTTTAACAGAACGCTGCTAATAGAAACTTCCATTGGAAAATTTTAAGAAGCAGAGTCATTTCTGTTCTCCCAAAATATATTAAAATTGAAAAGTACCAAGTTTCTCAAATATCACATGTTATCGTATTAACATGGCGCAAATGGTGTTAGAGCAGGAAAATACAAGACATTTAGTGTAAAGAAAGTCTAGGACAATAAATGGCAAAGTGACTAGACCACAAATCATCCTGCGCCCCATAGGCCATAGTTGTTTCGTTCAATATAAGTGACAGATGAAAAAAAAAAATTATGGTCGCGATAAACTGAGCAGAAATTCAATGACAAGCATCAGAATCTACATTTTACATTTTGTAATAACATCTAATTAATCATGTTCCCTCTCATGTCCCTCGGGTTGACGATAGCTTCAGTAGTCAATACTCCTATTATGCAGTCAGAATGGTTACTTTAACCCCATTTCTCCATAGCGTATAGATCCGTCATTACTCATTATTCAATCCTATTATCCCTAGACTCAATTTCACTCATCGTCCTATCATTTTAGCACTGCCTTACATGTTTGCATCCCTTCATTGACATGTGTGTACCAGAGTCATGCTAACAACGCATCTATTAACCGAATAAAAATTCGGTAGCATACGATGACAAAAACTTAATGAAATGATTCACTTCATTTTAGCACTTAGACTAGTATTTAGTCGTAAATGGAATAAGAATAGAATTAGGGGAAAATAACATTTGAAATGTAACTAAAATGAGGGGATATAAATATAAAAATACCGTCCAGCCGGTTTCAATGAAGGAAGCCATGGGGGGCGATGAGATTTAGAAACGGTGGAAATGAGTGGGACACATGAATAGGGAAGAAGTGAATAACAAACAGACTGTCAAAAGGAATCTGTGCTCGTGCGTCGTGGCCTCGTCTACATTACATATGCCTTTTGTACTTTTGTACTATCAATCATGGCTGATATGGACTCACCTCAAATATTTTTTAGACCAAATTTCATACTTAGTCCTTGTGGTTTATACGCACTAACATCTTTTGTCTCGGTTTCAAACTAAATACATCACCCGTCATTGTGATTGTCGATTCTTGCACATTTCATCCTTTCGTTAATGTGCCGTTTGATAACAACCCTCACATGCTAAAAACGTAAGGGCGCGTCTGTCTTTTCCACTCTCACCTACAACAACATAAATTCAAACGGATAGTTGCAAGTTCAGTCATTTCCCATGCTCTTTCAAATTTAAAAACACACTAACCCTAAAAATTGAAAAGCAAAATCAAGATGGAACATTGCTTTTGTTGTCTTCCTGCCGTTGTTCAAACTTCGTGGACAGCTATCAATCCATGTAGGCGATTTTATGGTTGTCTACATGTTGAAGGAGGTTGTGAAAAATTTTCGTTGGCTAGATCAACCAATGTGTCAACGAGTATTGATGATAATTCCAGGCTTGCTAAGGACAAGGAACATATTAAGAAAGAGTAGCATTGTTGGATGGTGAGAATAAAATATTGAAGAAGTGGTTGATTGCCAGTCGGATGTTTTTTTTTTTGTTTACTTAATGTGTAGTTAATTGTTCTAGTTGTTTAAGGTTAGTGTATGTTACTATGTTGGGTAAGTTATGTAGTTGTTTAGGTTTGTTTTTTGATGGTAATCTTGTCTTGGCAGCTTGCCAGTTAGCTATGAATGAATGAAAGTAATCATTTATGTTAAATTTGGTTGCAAGAAATGCAAAGTAATTAGTATCACATATTCACTTGCCAAGAAATTCAGTTTTGTGCAGATTGCTAATAAATGCAGTGTTGTGCAGTTTTGTGTAGAAAAATGCCAAAATGTAGTTGTTAAATTTGACTTTAAAATATCAAAATGTTCATTTATCACCATATAGTGAGCAAGTAGCATAGCTTGAAATGGCATTTTATGTAGTTTGACTAGAAAAGGTAAAAAATGACCATTTGAATTGAACTAGTGATCAAGTCAATGCCATTTAGATAAGTTTGACTAAAAAAGGTTGACCATTTATAATTCTCAAATAGGTAATTAAAAATGACCATTTTGTACTGTTTGACTAATAAAAGTCAAAATAACAATCTAAAAAAGCAAATAAGCACCAACAGATGGATAAAATTATCATACATTACATAACACATAAAGTGTTATAGTGAAAATTTGTGTGATAATGTCACACCCTGTCAAGACGGAATCACAAGGCGTGATCGATAGGCATCATCGCAACACATGGCGTCACAATAGAGAAATACTAAATGAATTAAAATCCAATATATGAAAGATACAAAGTGTCATGATAACACCTACAAAATTTATCATTCAAATTCATATAGTGCAACCAACCAAGACAAAACAAATGAACATAGATTCCGCAATGCAAGCCTATGGTCCAGCTAATTCCTCTTCTTAACTCTTCACACGTTTTGCTCACCTAAAAATGATGCTTAAAACGTCAACAAAATTGTTGGTGAGAGTTACAAGTTTAAGACTCACTTATGATACCGCGATCAACAAAAACAACATTTACGAACATATATGCATGGCTATTCTATCACAACATAAATTCACACTTATCTGGGGTGGATCATACCCCTCCGTCCCATAATTATCTCCGCGCAAGACTGAATATCTTCGCGCAAGACTGAATATCTTCGCGCAAGACTGACCCACTTGACTAGCTAAGTCCGTTTGGGTCTCACACTAGGCCATGCCATTCTCACATGCACATGCCTTACCACAATTCATAACACATAGCAATAGCACAAAGCAACCATATATGTCGACACTTAAAACACATATCACGGTTCATAATTCAAAAACAGTTTTGCATCATTTCCATCCTAGAATATAAGTAAAAAGTGAGACTGTAAAACTCACCTCGATGCAAAGCAAATCCAAACTCTTCAATTAACCTTGCAAATAATCTATACAAAACAATACACACATGTTACCATCAATTAGGTCTCTCACCCAAGTCGATGTAACAATCACAACGATGGATACTCTATACCCTATCTTGATTTAACTCATCTATATACTCTTCACAACTTGCTAACCTCGAGTTACCTTATAAACTTTACTTCTCAACTTTCTGCTTTTTACTCAGTTTTTATAGTCACAAGATAACTCCAAATAAAATACTTAAACACCTAATTGGTTCTTCTCCTTACATCATATAGCTCCTCAATGAATTGTGAGCTTCTATAATTCTTGGATAAAAATAATAGTGAGTGTAACCATTTTGTAAAAATTCAACATCACAAAGTGTCCAGAATTTGACCTGATTCGACCTTCAAAAAGTTTAGCTTGAACAGACCTATTTAAACACTTCGAAAAATTCTACAAAAATTCTAAAAAATCAAAAACATCATGAAATTGCTACAGTAGCAAGCCCATCAATTAAAAAGAAGTTTTGATATGGTTTTTGATTTCACAAACACAACTCAGAATCTGTCCCAAAAACTCAGTTTTGACAACGAATCTTGTTTGATTAATTTGACTAACTTCCACTCACTTTTAATTCATGAAACCACTTGGGTTGGAAAGTAGAATCTTTGTAGTTAATTTTAGGCTCAAGAAAATCAATAAAAGCTATCCGTATGACCGTAAGATTTATTAAGGGCTCACGCAAATGACCAGAAAATTCTGCCGCAGATTTCTATTCCGAATTTATGCATAATTTACCCTGAATTAACTTACCCTCAAAACCCTAATTAGATATCCCTAAAAATGAATTTTGATGATCAAAACCTCTCATTACATGATTAATACAATAACCCTATATCCATCCTTAATGATTTGTTACGTTAAATAAAACAATGAATTGAAAAAGATTTAGAACACAATACCTTAATCTTGAAATCAAAACCCTAAAAAAAATTTGGGGTTTCCTTCTTTTTTTTGAGGGTTCGACAACTCTGGGAGAACCGGTTGGGATTTTTAAGGGAGAGAAAAAGTGATTTTGATTAAGTAAAGATTTGTCTTTATTGGTCATAAAAGATAATTACCATAAACCAGTTTTGTAATCTATTTAGGATATCTTTCCTTTTTTGGATTTTCTTTTGCTTATTTATTAAAATGTGTATTTTTTATCTATTAATATAAAAAATTTATTATTATTACAACTTTTATACCTAATATTATTTAATTCTAGGTTAAAAACATTTGCTTATTCGCTAACCTTGAGCTTTCTAACTAGATTTCTCAACAAACATACATTCCAGTTGTAATCTAATTAGGATATCTTTTCTTTTTTCTTTTCTTTTATTAAAATTCGTTTTTTTCTATTATATATAAAAAATTTATTATTATTTACAACTTTTATACCTATATTTTTAATTCTGTGTTGAGTATCAGTTTGGTTTAGTTTTGGACATATATAACTTACGGTTAGTTAAAAGTAAGTTAAAGTCATGCCAAACTTCTGTACATACATAGGTACTAGTTTGTTTTATGGATAACCTATGCCTATGTGCACAACGAAACTTGTCCTTATCTAAATGATACATGAAGCTTTGAATTAGTTAAAAGAGATGCATTAGGTCTAGTCGCTAGCTTGTTAAAATGAGTTAAGTGGAACCCCACAGTATTTTATCAGGAGAGACCTTCATCATATTCAAGATGCTTTGCTTCACTTGATTAATATCTGCTTTATAAAAGGACTATTAGTTTCTTGTAGAAAAGGTGACCGTGCATTTTTAGAACATAACGAGTTTTAAATTTATACTCCCTTCATTTCATAATAAGTGTCGACATCTAAAATGCATAAAGTTTTAGGAAATTATGGAAAACATATAGGGGGGTGAATACGTTTCTGATTAAAATCTAAAAACGTTTGTATCAAATCCCTGATCAATCGCGACGTAATATGAAAAGTACCAAATATGATTTATGACTATATGAAAGCATAGAATAACCAAGTAGTCACAACATAATTATAAACATCAAATCACAACACAATCACAAGCATAAAATAAATAGAGAGCGATAAATAAAATAGAGAGCAAACCGAACACGATGATTTATAGTGGTTCGGTCACGGAGCTCCTCTCTGCCACTATCTCCACTCCCCGAGTACCCACTCGAGAGTTACATCACTAAGATCCACAAGCTCCCATCTGGCGAAAAAACCTTACACACGTTTTTGCGTACACTTTATCCGATACTAAGCTAAATACTGAGTCCTAACACCGGTAGAACCAACCCATCGTCGCTTACACTTTATCCAGTACAAAGCATAAATACCGAGTTCTTACACAAAGGGTAGAACCAACCCAACACCGCGTTATGTTTTATGGCCCAACATAACAAACCTTGTGTTTATTTGCACAACAAATAAACCATCTAGTCTAAATCAAATGATAAAAAGAGATGATACAAATGTGTATGTAATGAATGATCCAAGACAAATGTGGTCTAATGGATTTGAATGCTAATCTAATGAACTTCCAATGTTAGTAAGCCTTCAAAAGGATGATGAAGATGAGATCTCCAAACTTGTAATCTACATACGAGTATGCTGTGGTGGGATGACAAAACTTCAATCTTGGTAGATCAACATATGGGTATGCTGGTGGTGGAAGGAAATGGCAAGATCTATCAAAGCAAGCTTTGGTGTATCATCATAAAAGTAAGGGCTTACGAACAAAATGAATGTAGAGCATTATGATCATAAGGCAAAAATAAAAACTGAGAATTAATGAAAGGTGAGTCGATCCTTACATAATCTAAAATGGAATGGAAACTAGAGAGAAATTTATGTGTGAAAGGGATAAGAAAATGGATGAGATTTGCTTTGCTAATTATAGGAAAAATATCTGCACTGTAGCCCAGTTTCGCCGGATTCCAATGTAAATGGAACCAGGCCCAGCTGTTCCTGAAGGTAACCGGACCTATATTAACCAAATCCGGATATTGGGAAAAAAAAAAATCTTAATAAAATTTTAGCAATCCTCAAAGATTATTGGCTAGATTTGAAATAATATGATGTGACAATGACATAATGGTCAAACTATATGTATGATGTCATACATAGGTAAAATCTATATTGTATTTTTATTTTACTTAGTAAACTTGTGTATGTAAAATAAAGAGTTTAGTTGAGGCTTGCCAAAATAGAGTTTACTTGTTTAAATAAAGTACTTGTAGATGCAAAATGTGAAATGAGGTTTGATCATAATGCAACATAACAAACATGTACGAACCTGTGTTGTAACATACTGAGACTCAAGACGGTCGAGCTGGAAAAAATTGGAAAGTATTTTATGTTTGAGACAATATCGATAACGAGTAACCTTGATACATTTAATGTTATATATTACAAAGTTTTCATATATATTTTGTCATTATCAAAACAAAAGAGAATGTGTAGATTAAATATCGTAATATTTGCACTAACAATCACCCCCTTTTTTGACGATGACAAAATATGTAAACGTAATATATAGTAAATGTAAAAGTCACTTGTATCCCCGTAATACCTTTTACATTACCTTCTTCGTTTACACTCTTCTCCCCCTTTTGTTGAAACAAAAAGGGTGTGTCCCTGGAGTTTAACTTCAATTCTCCCAGAAAAGGCGAGCTTTTCATCATCACCCCATAATTAAGTTAAAATGTTCCTACTCAGAACCTCCTTATTGTGTGCAGTCCCCAGGTAATTGTCCTTGGTTTATTGCGGGTCAATGGATCATATTTGAAAGCTAAGCCTACAAAAATGTTAGTTCCGTGCAACATGTAAGAATATATAACTATATGATGAAGAAAATGACATCTTCCTTTTGGTCGAAACACAAAGGATTGTTGAAGATTAAGAATGATGATGAATGTGTGCAAGCTCCCCCTTGACGAGTGCTCCCCCTAGATTGAGTGCTTCAAGATATGATGAAAAATAATATGTACTCGTAAATGCTCGAGTTCGAGCCCCCCCTTGCTAAGGTGTGTCAAGTATGATCCTACAAAACAAAAATTAGTGCAATAACAGGTTTTGTCCATAGACAAATATGTCATATACAACAACATGTATAGATACGACTCAATATGATTGTCTTGACGAATGCTCCCCCTTTAGTCTCGAGGTCTCAAAATAATGAACCTACAAAAAGGAAATGCAGATGCAAACTTCATCCATGGATGAGTAAGCCATATACTACGCGGTGTATATGCTTGAACCTACAAAAGAAAATTTAGTGTAATTTCATCTTTCGAGGAAGTCATATAAAACAAGATGTATATATAATGCAATATGATTGTCTAAAACTAGAATGCAATATGATTGTCTAAAACTAGAATGCAATATGATTTTCCAAAAGAAACTCTTAGAAAAGTAAAATAAAAGTAAAATAATGTCAAAGAGTATAATCCTACTACTTGCATCATCGAGGTTGGTTTTAGTAGCGAGGTTGTTAGAGATTGTAAGGACATGTTTGAGAATGAGACACATTTCATTACGAAATTCATTTGGCTTATGACAACATAGGGAAGTAAGCTTATGGGATATGTTGATGACTCGGAGATGCCTATGTATTGTGGAAGGTGATTTAACCATCATGGGTTGTATTGGTTGTGAGTTACTAGTAGGTTGTGGTTGTGGTTGTGGTTGTGGTTGTGGTGGTGGCGGAAGGATTCATGATGATTCTTCTTATAGGAGAGACTCGGTGTAAGACTCAATTTTGATAGAAGTAAAAGGGTTTAACTCTAAACCTTACCTTGTTGGGTTGATGAAGCAATAGAGGTGCTAGACATGGCAAATTTGTGAGAGTGGCAAAAGATGGTGATGACAATGCAAGCAACTAACAATATGTTTAATTAGTAAAGTGGATGATGATGAGTATGTATTAATGAAATGAAATAGATTATGGAATAAAGGTATGATATATATGCGCGAATGAGCACAAAATTTTTTTAATATCTTTATAAGGGAAATCATCTTAATCGACCTACACTAATCCAAAAAGTTAGTAGAGGATAAGAAGCAGAATAACATTTCTACAACAATGGATAGTTACAAACACTTATACCAACAAGTACGAAAAGAAAACTTGTTTAAAGGTATTATTCGACACTAATGACTTAAAACAAAAGACACATAATAGATCATGTATATGAACAAAACAAGTTTTCAAATAATACACACAAATAAGAAAAACTAAAAGGGTGATGTTAAATGTTGTCAACTGAGCTTAAAACAAGGCAGTTACGCGTTCGAAAAACAATTGGAGTATTAGAAATAAAGAATATTCATAACAAGCTCATGTTCCAAGTAGTTCAACCAAAAACAAGCAAAAGGAAAATCATTCTCTAGATTTAGAAAATCAATTGCAACTAACAAGGTGATGGCGAAGGATATGCGACAGAAGGAGACAAAACAGGCACGAGCTCTCTTATTGCATTTGAGTTTCGTTCATATGCAAGATAAAGAACAAATTGTTATATATTTTTCCATCGCTTTTTAATATGCGATTTTGTTCTTAAATTAAAATAAGTAGCTTCAAATGTAAGATCCTAGACTTCTACAAGTATATCAAAATACATAACATAAGAGACAAAAGTAACAAATAAAACATGTGGCAAAAATGGGGGTCATATAAGGGACAAGATTGCAAATATCATGCAAACCATGAATTAAGCATGTATAAACTAAACTAGGACATTATACGAATAGATTTTGGATAGCCAACAAGGAACAAGAACTATCAAACATAGATATATCCATATCAAAAACAATCATGTAATCAAAATACCAAATTATGAAGATCATAGAAACATCAGAGGGTGAAAGGAGGGGGTGACAAAATAAGTAAGAAATCATGTAAGTCATGTTTAAAAAGAGAGCCTCAACATTTATATTATTACAAATAAGAGCATGAAAGCAATTTAATAGAACAAACAAAACCTTCTAAGGATTAACACATTTTTTTTTAAAATAGTCGAATAGTTAACAATCTCTAAGGATAATACAAAGCAAATAATCAAACAAAACACATAATCAACACATATAATATTCAAGCGAGATTGAATGATAGACTAACAAAGGAAAAGATTAAATCTTACAGCTAGTAAGGAAAATAGAGAATCAATTAAAGGTGTTTGGGAGATGGGGAACAAGATGGTGAACTACTGGTTAGGAGGATTGACAAGATGAAATGACAATGTCACAATGTGTAGATAAATTTAACGAAGTATTTTTGAAATGCCTAATTTATTTCATAAAAAAAATATTTTTGTTTAAATTTTGGCGAAAACATCCATGAAAAAAAATTGTCTTTGTTATTATACTAAAAGTATATAAAGAGTATATTAACAAATCCACTGAAGACCATACTTTACATTAAGCTAGGCCAATTATATTTAAATGTGACGGGTGGCACAAACTCCTAATTTCATATGATTTGATTTTAGCAAAATTCTAAAATGACCCATATTATACAAAACTTGTTTACTCTTGATACACGTCTAAATGACCGAAACTTGACTTCCAAATCTTGAAATAACATGAAACCGTAGGTACAGGTTCCTAACTATCCTAAAACTCACTGTTTCGGCAAAGATGGTATGATATTACTACAGTTGAATTTAGAAGTATGTAATTTGGAATAATTACTTTTGAATGGGTTATCATACTATCGTTCGGGCTATCATAATTTAGAGGTCATGTAGTAAACGTATGAGGAGCCAGGACACTTTAAATCGTAAATCCATAAATCGTCGATACGACACCCCGAATAGGCCTCATATGATTATAAAATTCCCTATTAATATAGTACTTGGTATTTATAAGTTATATGTGAAAGAGTAATTAATGATAACTTCCATAATTTATTCTTAAAATACATGCTTAAATATCAAAGACACACTTGGTCTAAATGAACCGCGAAATAGTTCTTTATGGGTTTTGCCAAACACTAGTTTTAACCCGTTTTAACCAAAACAATAACTTATTACTTTGACCCGCTTTTGAAAAGTATTTTAAAGACTACAACAAGACATCATTACACTTCATCTTTACTTGAGTATTTTGGATGAAACATTCAAGTTGCCAATCCCACTTTGATGAGCATAATTTTTATCACAATTTTTTTATCAAAACATTTTACTAGCATAGTCTTATTTTTAATGTTTGATTAAGAAATTGAGATGATGCGAGAAGTTGACATAGCAAAAACAAAGGAAGAGATGTATGCCTATATGGGGTGCACGAGATATCATGGCATAAATATCATGGCATCTTAGACAACAAGATCACATATATGATGCAAAAAGTTTTCAACAGAGGTGGAATGCTCTTAATAGAGCTTATTTAAGTAAATAGAGAGCAAACCGAACAAGCTTTGAAGATCTTGCCATTTTCATCCACCACCAAGCATACCCATATGTAGATTTACAAGATTGAAGATATTGTCATCCACCACCAAGCATACCCATATGTAGATCTATAAGACTGGAGATCTTATCATCATCATCCTTTTGAAGGCTTTTTAACATTGGAAGTTCATTTAGATTAGGCATTTAAATCCATTAGACACATTTGTCTTGGATCATCATTACATACATATTTGTATCATCTCTTTGTATCATTTGATTTAGACTAGATAGTTTATGTGTTTGTGCCATAAAACACAAGGTTTGTTATGTTGGGCCATAAAACATAACACGGTTTTGGGTTGGTTCTACCCTTTGTGTAAGAACCTGGTATTTAGTTTTGTATCGAATAAAGTGTAAGCGACGATGGGTTAGTTCTACCGGTGTTAGGACTCGGTATTTAGCTTAGTACCGGATAAAGTGTAAGCAATTAGTCGAAACATTCCCAAAATCCACCACAACTTCACAATAGTGCATAATCTAACCTAATCTCCGTTCACTACTAATCCAACAACGAAACTACACTTATGTCTAGCCTAATCTCATCCTCATCATTATATCAACACACAAATTCACTCGTCCTTTCTTTAATTAAAATATTAATATTAACGAACACATAATACTTCATTATTTCATAAACCCATCTTGTTTTTTTTTGAAAAATAACACAAACACTATAGGATATTTATATAAAATTGATCAAGAATCATAAGAATATAAAAGAAAAATCAAGAGATTCAAGATATATGCACAAGCTTATGAAACAAGAACTTGAAAAGAAAGAGGTGAATCTTGAAAAACCCAAGTAAATAACCAAAACCCCAACTCTTGAAATCTTACAAAACCTTGAAAACCTTTAAACCCACACTTGGAATCACCTTAGGTATGATTAGAAATGAACTTGGAATGGTTTGAAGAAAAATCAAAGAGAGTGAAACCCATATGGGTGTTGTTGTTGTAGGAAATGAGAACCCTGATATTGTGAGATGTGTAGTATATATATGCCAAGATTAGGGTTTAAGGGTCACATGGAACCAAGCCAAGTGACTAACAAGTTGGCTAGGACCCTTGAATGGGTGTTGCTTGGTTCGGCTAGACAAAGAAAAGAAAAAGGGACCAAAACCAAGTTCAAGCCATTTGAGAAAGGTGACAAGAATGGTGTAAGAGATCATAAGCTCTTGTTTATGCATAAAGGATGCATACAAACATGTCACTATCCAAGCTTACATGCATGTGATCATGTTAGAAATTCAAAATTTTGTGCTTCCATTTATTTTGAGCTTGCACCGAAATTTTGAGGACAAGGGGGAGGGAAATTTTGAAAATTGACAAGAATAATAATAATGGGTGATATTTTGAGTTTACATGCAAAGGTGGTGGGTTTCCGAGGTTCCGTTTGACATAAAACCTTAAAAAAGCGAAACGCACACGAAAAACGTAAATTGAAAACGTAAGTGTACGTGAACTACGTAACACTATAACCGACTAAATTAAGAATAATACGAGTAGACTAAACTTAGTCCGGAGTCAGAAAGCGTCCGATAACGATTTTTAGTTTTTACGCGAGATAACTTCCCGGATAATTGCTAAATTGACACATAACTTATAAAAATTAAAATTGAGCACGTAAAAGTTAAAAAAAATAACCCGAAAATTTACGAAGTGTTACAGGGCGTTACTTCATAATACATAAGCAAAAGATATAAGAGAACGACCTTTAAATGAGTCGTTTAAAAATAACGGCCTTGGCTTCAACCGAAATCCGGGTCATGTTGTTCCCGCAAGATATTGAGCCTTGATAAATATCCTATCAAAACATATAACTGTTACATCCATTTCCTTAATAATTAAACAACATAAAAACCCACTATATTCACATCCATGCAACTTCTTTTTGAATAACCACAAACTACCATGCCCTGACCATTGATGAGAAAAAAATCAAACACTTTTTGGCTTGTAACGCGTTGTCGTTTCACATCGAAAAATGTATAAAAGAATAAATCTATAATGCAAATGGCCATTTATCACACTTAGAACTATATGAAAACGTTAATTATAACATCAGATAATAAGCATCAGATCCACCCATGGCTGCAAACACCATTTCAGGATGAATTGCCTTGCCATAATGCGGCGCGGTTTTACCCAATGTCCAATAAAAATGTACAACAAAATCGCAAACAGTAAAAGTCTCAAAAGTCTCATGCGTAGAATTGTAGTGATTTTTTGATTTGGTATACAGCTCAAGGAACACCTCCTACCCTCCCCCTACATAAACCGCCAAAACCAATAAAAATCCATAAGTATAGCTAATTTTTATCCAAATAGATTACATTTTACGCCCATAACCATAGATATACAAACACTAAAAGTCTCCAACATAAAGTCATACAAAACAACCCCTTGCAAGTTGAAACTATTTTTTTATCTATTTCAATTTCTTATTTTAAATACAACCTTCCTATCTACTTAATCTAAACTTTTATAAGAATTTTTCAAAAAGCTATTAAAAATAACATTTACCTTTACATCTAACTGAAGTCCAATTTTTGAGTATGTATTTTAACATCAAAATCATAACAAAACACAAACCTAAAGAATAAGCAATCCAAACACTCATAGTAAGCTAATTGAATTAAAGAATTATATCCCAAAGCATGTACATACATTTTTGATGTACATAACTCTTTGACTCTCTTAGTTAAGTCTAACTGAATACAAATCCAACATAAAGTAAACCTATTTGTTGGAAAACTCGTTGGAGCATCATCTTCCACCACATCTCCGTTAACCAATACATCGTTCTTACCGGCAACTTTTGTCTACTTGTCTAAACGCTAATCAATTTATCAAACGATTGTGATATGTAATTGTTTTAACATTGTCACTGATTAAAATTAATCTTATGATATCGTGGAAATTGAAGGGTTGGTTTTAGTAAAGATGAGTGATGGTTTGATGTGTTTTTTTAGTATATGTGTGGAACTCTTGAGTTATGAATTTGTGGGATATGATAAAGAGAACAGATGACTAGACTTATGTTACCAATTCAAGGCTCTAGATTTGTGTAGAATACTTGAGGCGATGGTAGAGTTGGTAGCTGATTAGGAAAAAAATTGGTGCAATATGACTAGATCTCGTTTATGTTTTAATGATGCCAACAAACTTCGCAAAACGAAAATAACAAACGATAGCCCTAAATCCCGTAATACCGAAATTTCCCCGTCCTTGCTATCACACGTTTAGCGCATGAGCAACGTGCCACAAGCGAACTCCGTTTTTACGAATTTGCTTTTGTCGGCTTTCCTCTTACCCGACACATGTGAAAATTTCAATAAAGGTATGTACATGATATTTGAGTATTTGTGAACACTCCAAATCAGGTTTAGACTTAGAGAGAAGCAAAAACGAATCCTCCCGTTTTTCTACAAAATGCCAACTCAAATCTTTTATCAAACGCCTCTAGCCAAGGCCAAAACTTCTTTCTAAACCTAGTAAGATCATGTGTTCAACATACCAACAAGCAAAAGTATTCATTTGACCTTAATCCGAATTTACGTTGTCCATAATCACGTAACGGGTTTTACTCCCTTATTGGTCAAACAAAGTCAAAGGGCACTTTGCGTAAACGCATCCTTTCCCATTATGGGATATGCTTTACTTGAGATTCAAAGCACTTAGCTTGTTTGCATCAAGATGGCTAGTGATCAAATCCATTGTTAATTATCATGGATTAAAGACTAAATGACTAAATGAGTTTGTGGTATTTGGAGGTTAATCATACTTTGACTTTTCTAACTTTCTTACCTATAAATATTTTTACAAACTCACATGTATTCCTCACATGTACAAGTCTACACTTCTTCTACACAATTTTACAATCCATTCCTCCTAATTATTTTTCACCCTTCTTACCCCCAACAAATGATTCCATCTCTTCCATACACATTCCAAACACCTTCTTCATAAACAATCTCATAATCACATATGCCCACTCTATTCTATCTTATTGGCAATGTGATAATAAACCTAAATCAATCGTATGATTTCATCCTTAGCTTCATATTCTTCATCTTTATCTTCAAACCTTCACTCACATAAGCCTTCACCAAATAATCCCCAAATCTCATCTCAATATGCCAACTCACATTCCATTACACAATGTACCTTCCTTGTACTTGTTGTACCTCTTTTCCTTTCATTCCAACCAAGATCCTTTCATATCTTAACAAACATTATCCCACATATCCTCTATTCATCATTCTTCTCACAACATGGAATTTTCAAATACAACGCACACACGATCATCTTTACCCTTGACAATGTCCACTACATTAATCCAAGATCCCATACTCTTTTCTCACCTTTGGATGATTTCAAAACAAATCACAACAAACACACTTTCTATTCTACCCTGGATCAAGCCACCTCATCAATCTAATATACCTCATTCTCTTCTCAACCTTGGATTGAACTCTCATCTCAAACAAACACACTTCCTCTCACAAACATACACTTCTCACTCACACAACAAACACACCTCTCTTTCTACCATTGATCTTGCCACTTCACCAATCTAACTTACAACTCTTCTTCACATCCTCACCATCCATTTCAAAGCAAGATTAATAAGCTCCTTTCTATCACATCATGCCAACTCATCCACAATCTATTCTCTCTTATCCAACATATGGCTAATTCAATTAAAAATTCAAATTCCAAATTCTTCCTCATTCTCTCCAAGAAAAAAATATTCCAAGAATATTCTCTTGTACCATTAACTAGCTTTAAACCTTTAGTTGGATCCCAACTAAGTTAGTTACACTTTAAAGAATACCTAAAATACCCCTTTTCGGTAATTCTTTTCTCTCTTTACAATATCGGATAAGCAAAATGCTTTTAATACTTCACAAACGTTTTTATCAAATGATTGAGTTTTTTGACCTTGAGTATAAGAATGATTGAAATGCCATATCATGAAGTACAATTTGGGGTTTAACAAGTGCGGGTATTTAAACGCGCAAAGTCCCCGAGAAAATAATTCTAAAACTGGGTGCGCGTGCTACCGCCTGACGATGGGCAAGCGCCCTCCGAATTATTCTCCCAAGTGTGGGATCTTTGGCCTATAAATACCCACCCTTGGCTTTGTATTCCTCACCCTCTTGCAAACATTATTTCCTCTTTTTCTCTCCTCTAATCCTCTAAGTCTAATACCTTGTTCTTAATCTTCTCTTCTATCATCAATTGAAGAACACGCATCTTCGCAAGAGAGCCACAGAAAAAAAAAAAGTACCTAATCCTTACTTGTGTATTTTTTAGTGTCTTTCTTTCTCAAACCCTTTCTTATTAAAAATGAGTCTCTATGTTTAGGTTTAAGACTTGGTTCATCTATCTTATTTCAATCAATCGAGTTGTAAGGGAAGTCTTGTATCCGTGTGATCAAGCCTAGATCATTGGAGATCTATTAGGATTTAGAAAGCTTCCAGGGAAGGATTTTTAATTATAGTTAAGTCTAATCACGGTTCTTAGGGTGGATCTCGAGGTGGAATTTCGTAGTTAGTAATCTTCGTTGTGACCGCCGACTTTGTTGAAGGCCTAAGAGTTAAATTGGTAATACGGATTTAGTCACCATAAAGATTATACTAGTGTAGTATCAGAGTCGTGGATTCGCAATTGGACGTACGAAAGGACTAAACCCCCTTCCTGAACCAGTATATATCGTGGTGTCTCTTCTTCTCTCTATCTACTTATTATTCTCATTGCAAAGTAGATCAGTACACCATTCAGCTCTTTCGAGACTTGAAGTTTTATAAACTTCAAGAAGTCAAGAAAACATATACACCCTCCTCTACGGTTCTACAAAATAAGTCTCGTGCACCAAACTTTGGAATCCCAAGATAAAACAAATCGAAAAACGTCATTTAGACGCCTAAGAAGTATTATATAATGTATTACATATGTTCAAAACATATACTAATCACTAAACTTAATTTTTTTGTTTGTGCTTTAGAGAATACAAAATACTTACATAAGTCTAACTTTAATACAAGTCCTAGAAGCTCTTTGTAGTTGGAGCGAGAGTAGAACAAACAATCAAACTATCTCGAAACTAAAAAAACAAAGTAAATAGGAGACCCATTTGGTGAATATGTGAGCAAACTAATCACGCGATAAAACATGCAAAAGATGTACATGTCTAGCAACAACTAAATCCTTAACAAACTGTATGTCTATCTCAATATGTTTCGTGCGCTAATGTTGCACAAGATTATAATATAGATAAACTGAATTAACATTATCACAATAAACAAACGTAACTGAAGAATATGGCATTTCACGTAAGAGGATTACGTAACAAACAAGTCACACCAATACATAGGTAGTACCTACATTCTCACCCTCAACACTAGAACGAGAAAGTGTAACATGACGTTTAGAGGATCAGGAAAGAAGATTGTTACCAAGAAACACACAATACCCATAAGTAGACCGACGAGTAGTGGGGGAACCTGCCCAATCAGCATCAGAATATGCAACCAAAGAAGATGTCGAAGCAGAAAACAACTGTAAATGGTAACTCATAGTACCGCGAACATATGCAAAATCCGTTTTAGAGCCGAAAAATGAGGCTCTCGCGGATCATGCATAAATAAACACCCAACTTAGAAATATCAAAACAAGTATATGTAAAATACTGTAGAGCACCTGCAAGCGTGCGATACAAAGTAGGATCCTCAACTTGGTAACCATAAGCACCCAACATATAATTAGTATCAACTAAAGTATGAAAAGGATTATAGTTGAGCATATGCGCACACTTAAGAACGTCATAAGCATATTTCTCCTGAAACAAGAACAACACTGTAAGAGAACGACAACGAAAAAATCTCCAAAAAATAATTAAGTAAGCCACAATAGTCATAAAGAACTCTTTTATGAATAAAGGCATACCAATTTTGTAAACTGTGTTGTCAGGAGCGCAAGACAATATTATCAACATAAGATAATTAGTAAGCAATATCGGTCACACTCCTGTAAATAAATAAAGAAGAGTCACAACGACTGTGAACAAATCTAACACGAGTAGCAAATCACTAAACCCATGCCCGAGAAGCTTGCTTCAGACCATAAAAAGACATTTGTAGAAACAAGCAGAACAAGATGTTGTGGATCCTGAGAACTAGGTGATTTGTGCATATAAAGAGTCTCAAATAAACTACCATGAAGAAATGCATTCTTGACATCAAGGTGATGAATAGACCAATGTCGAGAAATTGAAAAATTAAGAGCAATATGAATAGTGGTCAACTTGATAACCGGGCTAAAAGTCTCATCAACATTAACACCAAACTGTTGTGAACTACCACTCGTTACAAGACGAGCCATGTAGCGACTAAGAAAACCATATGCTAAATATTTGTGCTTATACAACCACATAGAACGAAAAATAAAGTATTATTTTTAATTAATACATTACACTGACTCGTCGTATCCTTTTGCCAATTTAAATCATTAAAACCCGCACTAAAAGATTTAGGAAGTAGAGAAACAACATACACATTTAAGAAAATTTTGTAATTTACTCTAAAATTTAATGTATTTAAGTCGAAAGAAAAAGACTTTCTTAATAATGAAATAGAAACCCACACAAAGGTGGAAAGGCATGGAGGTTGGCCAACTACTTATTATGTTCGAGTCTTGTCTTTTTACATGTACATCAATTTAAATATTTAATTCATTACCTATCAAAATCGATTCACTATCCTTAAATATTTTACGGGTAAAAAACAAAGAGGGTTTTTTGATACTTACACAAAAGTTTTTTATTCATCCACATAAAATTAATTTGTTTTGACAATAATACCCCTAACTTTCTTTTACTCTAAAAAACTTGAACTTATGCCTTTATCAAAAGTGGCAATTTCATATTTCCTTCTCTTTTCACTATTAATTTTATATTTACCTAAACATGCATCAAAAGTGTGGTACATCATGCATTCAAATGTTATAATTTGAATATATATGAAATTATTAGTGAAAAGAGAGGGAGATAATGAAATTAATCCTTATCAAAAATACATTTTCCTGTTTGAACTTTACCGTTGGACAATGAAGGATCTGTCATCATAAACATAGAAAAAAATGCTTTAACAACATAAATTTAACTTCTGTGAACATGAATCCCATCACCCCTTTCGCAACTGCATCTTTTTCTACCACGAGAAAAACAAGAACGTAATGTCACAACAACAAAAAATTCCTTCAATGTAATTATCTAATTTCCTGTTGCGAAAGTGAGTAAGTAATTTTTAAAATTCTGGGTTATTATAAGATCCATTAACCCGATGGTGCCGGCATCCTCAGTCGTTCCACATCGTCTGGAGTTGTTGATCGACCATGAAGGAGTTTGCTGGCATGCAGTGTGGATTCCCGAATAAGGATTACAAGAGAATACGAAGAAAAAAGATACGCTCGATTTGAGAACGTTAACATAAAGGACAACCATCCATGCCATCGCCAGGTGCAAATGTCCGTATGACGCTTAACTGGAACAATAAATAGGTGACATAACATCATAAAGAAAATGTAAAAATATATGTTTGTGATTGTGAACCAGAGTGAAAGACTCAAATTAGCGGGCCGGTGGAAATGATCGGCAAATGTGAAAGAGATGGTGGAATGGGCTTTTGGCGTGGCGAAACTGTGTCAGTGTTTAAGGGTAAGAATTAAAGGTAAAACTTGTTAGGGGTAGTATTGTCCAAACACGTTAAATTTATGTGGATGAATAAAAAACTTCAGTTAAAGTAATTTATGTTTGCTTTGTCGGTTTATAA
Organism: Tanacetum coccineum; assembly: GCA_026074375.1. Taxonomy (NCBI): domain Eukaryota; kingdom Viridiplantae; phylum Streptophyta; class Magnoliopsida; order Asterales; family Asteraceae; genus Tanacetum; species Tanacetum coccineum. The sequence goes on from BQNB010096000.1 coordinate 24,277, forward strand.
ATAAGAGAATAAAACATATCTTTATTTGTTTGTTTTAAGGGTGTGAGTTTGAATATTTACGTATTTTATGCATGTACGTTTTTGAGTTTTTGGATGCCCTGAACAAAAATCAGTAATAAAACTTTCAAAAATTTATGTTATAGTGAAAGTTTTACTGTTTTGTAAAATATAATCAAAACTAATTATTTAAACGTACAACCTATTACCTACTTAAGATATTTTATTACTTAATTGATTTTTTCTTCGATAAGAATATGTGTCTACATTATATATATAGTTGTTAACGAGATAAATTTTGAGGTCTTTAAAATTTTTAAGCCTTTGGCCGGTCGCCCACTTCGTTTGTCCTTAAAGACGGCTCTGTGATTCTATGTGATCTTTTGTTCAAGGTTTGCATTGAAATGCTTATGTGAGATCCAAGGCAGCATACATCAAGTTATTAAGAGTGCAAACGTGAATTGGTTTTCTGCATGAGAATGTTTATCATACTCAACATGCAAATCTGTATCTAAACAGATACTCGTTTTAAATCCATCAATCCATTTTGAACTTTTTACATATCAAACTTCGTTATTTCTAATAACATGTTTCCATTTAGTATGTATATGAGTATGGCAACGAGAAATGAGTTAACATAAGTGTACTTGATTCAACATTAACCTCTTATTAAATGTCAATTATAACTTTAAATACACTATAAATGGAATCTTACAAGTTTTGATAAAAGCAATGTACAAAAGTCAGTAAATTAAACTAACTGTTAGGTAATATAATTAAAAAGGGAAGTGATTTGTGCACCACTTTTTTTAGCCATACACCACTAATCATGCATACTGATGTTATACTGTGTGCATTACCGGTGTCATTTAGTGGTGTATGGCTAAAAAAATATGATGCACAGATCACTTCTTAACATGAATTCATTTCTTAACCAAAATCCAAAACCGTTATGATTAGTGGGAAAGGGTGCTTCCAATAGAAAATAGGCCAACCCTTTGAGGAACAGGGACACAAATGTCCGGGCAAATTTTTGTTACTTATGGCCAATGATGAGGACGGTGTGGAACAACCTGAAGGGGAGCGGGAGGATGTTGTAGAGAGTGGTGATATATCAATTTTGAATTCATTGGTGGGACACGGTAGTCCGCGATCATTACAATTATAGGGCGCGATAGGGACAAGTAAGGTGCATATCCTGATCGACAATGGTAGTACTCACAATTTCGTGCAACCAGGAGTGGTGGAACGAATGCAGTTGCCAATCACAAGTACGAAACCTTTTAAAGTTTATATCGGTAGTGGTGAGACTCTCTTGTGTGAAAACAAGTGTGCCCAGGTAACAATGGACTTACAAGCTTTACGCATCGGGCTCTCGAGCCACTCTTAGTACGGTTCGAGTCTCTTTTCCAGGTACCAACCACTCTACCACCACATCGAAGTATTGATCACCGTATACA